>JAVTVY010010193.1:0-48313 GCA_036873755.1 Hanleya hanleyi
CACTAGTGCTCTTATCCCCATGTAAATAACTTTGGTGTAATTTGTATGGACGCCCGTTCAGTCTGAAATAAAACTATTATTATTATTATTATTATTATTATTATTATTGCCAAATTTCATATAGATATTATTGAGAAATTTGAGCTACATCCCATGAATGATATCCCGTGTATATATCCCCTGTCCCCTGTATGTGAATTTGTCGAGTCACATGCTTCGTATAACAAATGGGACGAACATACAGTGATTGGTGCCTTGGGAAATTTTCAATCTTTGACACATCAAGGCCATTCGTTCCTTGATAAGCACAATGTGATATATACACATTCTACAAATTTGTATGCGGAGACTGAAATTGTTAACAATGGTTGGGCGTAATTCACTTTTCAAAAGAGTGGAATGTCTATTCATATCCGTGAAGGCAGCTCGTGCAACGGCGCGAGATGTCCAATATTGATTCTGTCTGTTATTCCTCTCCGACTCGCAATGATTGTATTTCCGATCCCTTTGCGAGTTAAGTAATTATAATTCTACACTCTGAAATCGGTGACCATATCTCTCCTCCCATTGGCCAAAGTAGCATCATGTGATGTGAAATTAAAAAGTTTACAACTCGATAAACTTTGCATTTCGAAGTTTAAACGTTTCTTGACGAACTACTTTTGTAGCAGACGATGCGGTTTCTCGTACCGACTGGTTTTGACCTATACAATTCAGGACGGAGCGGTAACAGTACACGCCGACAAATTCATGACACTAACGTCGTAATTTATTAAACACCTCGCAGATAAAAAACTAACAGTTACACAATTTATTCACAACCGAACGCTTGGTGAGTGGCAGTATGAAATGGACATGAGCCTCGGAGTGCAGATACGTAGACCCAGTGGTACGGTATAAACATTCGCGCTGACGTTTGACAGCCTCACCTATGAGGCGCCGTTTGTGACAATATTGTCAACGACAAATATATAGAGTTAAAACCAAAATATAAAGTCGCCGTTTGTGAAAATATTGTCAAACACAAATATATAGTTAAAACCTTTGTAAATATATATAAAACAAAATAAATAGGGCCTATATATAAAGTTATTTTTTTTTTATTTTTATAAATATTTTTTTAACATAAATAACGATAGGAAGTTAAGACGTTAAATTTAACGTAAATATAAAGTACACGAACAAACTTAAATAAAGTGTACATGTAAACCGGATATGCCCAAAGGAAGCTGCGCAATCGATGTGCGCGCGAGTAATACTGGTTAATCAAAACTGCAACTGAGTTCGGAAGCGAAACTATGACAGCGGTGAAAACCACTCGTGTCACAGATGTGGCGAATCAAACAATAAGATCACGTACCTGAATATATTTCAGTTCACTGCCATTATAATTTAGTAAAGGCCTATTCCAATTTTCAACAATTACTGTTGTCATTTACAATCGTACTTCAAAGTTATCTTATAAATCAACATAAGATATCCTAGCCTGCAGCCAATATCATAGCCTGTCCCTTTGATGTTCAATCCACGATTCCGCTGGCCAAGTCGCTGGTTGCTATTTGCCGCATAAAAACATCAACAGAAGTTGAAATAAAACATGCGCAATAACGATGTATTAATTATGCGCAACACAAATATTAGGCAATTTGAAATCATACTGAATATGAGCATATTTCATTGATCAGAATATGACCATTCATAGCTTAGTTATAGGATTTGTAATTATATTGTCGTTTTTGTATATTTTATCGTTTTTCGATAATTTCCGCATTTCCAAACAAGACGAAAATTTGTACTTGGTATAAGTACAGCGAATGTGGAAACTAATGGCTCATGAAGAATACTAGATTTTTTCACTTTTGCGCTGCCTCGAAGCTGTTACTAGTAACTAAGGAATCAGTCGAAGCCGTTTTACCCCTGCGTGCTAATCGCTAATTGATCTTCAATACGCGTGGGGTTCTTGACGGGCATCGGTATTAACCCTATTATATACGCTGACGAGTGAGTGAATAGGGTTTAACGTCGCTTTCAACATTTTTTCAGCTATATCACGACGGGGAAGGGAAGGGAGGTGAGTGGGAGGGGTGTGGTTAACTACTTGTAACCGAGCAGATCTAATGCTGCCATTTTATACTGCTGTCCCACCGAAATATCATTCCGTAGGCAAACATGACACCCCACTCAGTCACATTATACTGACACCGTCCTTGTTCTATCCTCTTAATACTGAGCGTAAGCGAGGAAGCAACAAGTTCCATTTTTAAAGTCTTTGGTATGACCCGGCCAGGGATTGAACCCAGTACCTAGCGCTTACGAATATCAACAGTTTATTTTATTCTACTTACGTTATACTAACTTAAAGCCTAAAAAGTTTGAGATCAAGTAAGCGTATCATGCTATAATAAATGATCTCGATAATGAAAACGAGGAACGGTGAACGCAACAGTACAATCCACACTGGTGGTTCCCACAGTATACGCCATGGTTCTTTCATAATTTGAGAGCGGTACGTTTGATGATACCAGCATAGTGCAACCGGTTCCTCATGACCCATTAGTTTCCACATTCGCTGTACTTATACCAAGTTCCCTGCAAATTTGTGTCTTGTTTGGAAATTCGGAAATTATCGAAAAACGATAAAATATACAAAACGACAATATAATTCCAAATCCTATAACTAGGCTATGAATGATCATATTCTGATCAATGAAATATGCTCACATTCAGTATGATTTCAAATTGCCTAATATTTGTGTTGCGCATAATTAATGCATCGTTATTGCGCATGTTTTATTTCAACTTCTGTTGATGTTTTTATGCGGCAAACAGCAACCAGCGACTTGGCCGGCGGAATCGTAGATTGAACATCTAAGGGACAGGCCGTGATATTGGCTGCAGGCTAGGATATCTTATGGTGATTTATAAGTAGATGTATTTATATCTAATTGATGTGATAACTCTGAAGTACGATTGTAAATGACAACAGTAATTGTTGAAAATTGGAATAGGCCTTTACTAAATCATTATGGCAGTGAGCTGAAATATGTTCAGGTAGTTCAACCGTACGTGATCTTATTGTTTGATTCGCCACATCTGTGACATGCGAGTGGTTTTCACCGCTGTCATAGTTTCGCTTCCGAACTCAGTTGCAGTTTTGATTAACCAGTATTACTCGCGCGCACATCGATTGCGCAGCTTCCTTTGGGCATATCCGGTTTACATGTACACTTTATTTAAGTTTGTTCGTGTACTTTATATTTACGTTAAATTTAACGTCTTAACTTCCTATCGTTATTTATGTTAAACAAATATTTATAAAAATAAAAAAAAAAAACTTTATATATAGGCCCTATTTATTTCGTTTTATATATATTTACAAAGGTTTTAACTATATATTTGTGTTTGACAATATTTTCACAAACGGCGACTTTATATTTTGGTTTTAACTCTATATATTTGTCGTTGACAATATTGTCACAAACGGCGCCTCATACTCACCCGATTCATTCGTTGATTATTATATCCACACCCCCTGCATACCAACTTCCGCCGGAGGGTGAACTTCCGCCGGAGGGAAAGGCGTGAAAAATGGTAGGACAACTTGTTGGTTTTGACGTTGATATGTCAGAACCATACCCTATCAACAATATCACATTGTCTCAGTCGTTAGATGGTACGTTTATTTAAGTAGCTGACGTGTTTTTTAGAACGGGATAATTCTAAATAGACAATTACATCCATTAGAAGCCGAATCTAGAAACCTTTCTTAGAAAAACTACATCAAATATGCATTTTATCTAATTAATCAAGAATATATCTACGATCGTTATGTAAAACGAGGTTGCCTTTTAATGGCAAGATGATATTTATATGTGAAAAAGAAGAATTTCGATGATTTTGAGACTCCTGAATATGACCTGTGTGGAAGTGGTGATACAACATACGGCGGAGTGAGATCTGACTACCGCCGGAGTCAATAATAATATGATACAGTTACCGCCGGAGTATCTAACAGGCACGGCGGAGCGGGAGAGGGGCTACGGGGGCTGAAGCCCCCCCCAATAATTTGAGCAGAAAAAATAAATAAACACTACACTAAAGTTTTGATAGTTTTCCAGAGAGAATGACAAATGTGATGCGGTAAAAGGCCTACTATTATCAGAATGCAGCAGAACGCAGCGTTTTGCATTTGTAAATTCGACAATTTTCTAGGTTGTCCGTCTGTATAAGTCTTATGAAGGTCTCAAAAATAAAACATGAAGGCTGAACCGAAAGTGTTGGATATCTTAAAGTTTTAAGAAATGGACAGGCCATGCAATCAAAAACATAGCAGTCGGGACTTAGTTCCAGATTGAACAACCTTTCACCTAAAGGGCGTCGGAAGCCATGGCCGTACCACTTTTGCGCAATAAACAAAAATATGAAAGAAAGAAAAAACAAAAAACGAAGAAAGAAAGAAATAAACACAAAATGAAAAGCAAACGAACTAAGCAGTTTTGATAGCTTCCAAGTCGAAGAAGACTTTGATCGGTCCAGAGCGCCACAGAATTTGTTAGCAGTTCTGCGCACCGACCGTGAATAAGTAACATGTACGTTCATATGCATGATGCCGTTTGATGTTCACGTTATTTTATCAACGCAACAAAAAATTAGTTTTCTTCATACGAATTCGTTGTTCGTTTGTCCAATTTGTCATAGGCCTACACGCTAGATTGTTTCTGGGTGCATTCTACCTTTCCCGGTCTGTACCCGACCTTGTGATTAAGCTTCCGGCGGCCCCTGGACCCTCGCCTAAAGTTATATGATAGTGGCCGTACCACTTCGAATTTGCTTCCAACGCCCCTGTACCGTAACCCTACCTGGCCTGGGGGGGGCACTTTACGCCCTCCCCCCCTGTTGGTTTTTTTGCTGGTATCGCCAGAACGACAAAAGATTGAGAGCTGAAACTCCGCGACTTTTCCGATTATCATATTGGGGTCATTTTGAGCCTATTTGCATGACCCCCGAGCAGAGGATCATGGGTAAATTCAAAATGGCGGACATGGGGGTACCAGAAAAGTGATGTTTTCGCCATATTTCTTCCAAAATTACACAAAAATTCAGCATATTGATTCAACGCGATTCTATGCATTTTACTGAAACCATATGTCTTAGCATCACCAAAAAACATCCCCTGATTTTTCTCGCTCCCTCCCTTCCCTCATTAACCCTACCAGTCCTGGGGGAGGGGGTGCCAAAATGCCCCCCACCCCCCTACCAAACTTTCTGCGATATCTCTGGAACGCCAAAAAATGGAGAGTAGAAACTTCGTCACGTTATAGGTTATCATTATTATCATTTTGAGGCTATTTGCATAACCTCATGAGCAGAGGATCATGGGTAAATTCAAAATGGCGGCCATGTGGGGTACCAGAAAAAGTGATGTTTTCGTCATATTTCTTCAAAATTTTTGCTTTTCTGTATAGAAAAGTGGGTAAAACTTATTTTATTTCATATCAGATTATTATTTACTAATTTATCATGCAGTTTTTGCGAAGAAAAAACAAAATTAAAAAATTCGAAGATTTTGACCAAAAATCGCCCAAAAATGCTCTTTTAGAAAATGACGTCTGTGACGTCATCATGGCGGCCATCTTGGATTTTTTTTACATTTTCTTGTAGAGCTTGACCCAAAGATATAGTGTGGTAAGTTTCAGCCCTGTAGCCTTAGAGATAGCGATAATATTTAGGGGAGGGGCACTTTCCGCCCCCCCCCCAGGCTGCGGTACATCCCAAATCGCCCAGGCCAGATAGGGTTAATCCAAAACAAGTCGAAAATAGGCTGTACTGTCTAGAAAGCACAATTTTAAATCTAGATTTAAGAATATCCCCGACCTACTAGAGAGAAGAAAGTTAGTTCCGTTAGTTCACTCTACAAAAGTTCTTCTAAGTCCAAATATTCCGTCAAAATGCAACAGGACACTATTTACTAAATATAAGTATAAACATCTCAGTAGGGACCATAAAAAGTGATTAATTCCATTTCAAAAACCATTCTACTTTTTGTTGTACATCAGTCTAAAAAATACAGTTCTCGAAAGTGGGAAATAGCTGTCAAAATGCTAGAACGCGCCATTTCACGTTTAGATTTTCAAAAACAATTCCAATAACCCTCACAGAAAAACACAAAAACTATCAAAATACGAGCGATAACTGAGAGATGATTTGCGATTTTATCCATCGGGAATTGGCCAGAATGCGTCTCCGGCCGTCTAGAACCCAAGAGCTTACGGGGTCTAGTCGGCCCCCAGTCTAACTAAAATCCGATCCAATCTAATCACAGTCGTTGGTAGGGTCAAATCCTATCTTTATTACCTACTTTTTCCTTAAATCGTGTAGTTTAAACAACTCAATAAACTCAGAAATGATTATCTATTACGGTACTTCTTGTTCAGAAATGCTTAATGGTGCTCTAAATAGATGCTCTCAAAAGTGTTTGAGGGTTATCCGATACCTAGACTGTATCTGACGGATACACATTCGCAACATTCTCACGGCGTCAGATTGTATATCTCATACTGTCAGAAATTTGATTGTTTCACCGACAGTTTAGGGGGTTACAAACTCTGACCCAGGGGAGAATGATTCGCCAAAGAGACCGAAAAATTACAATGCTGACGAGAACACCTAGGCCAATACACGAGTTGGCACGATGGGCGTAAATGTCAAGGATAAAATTAGTGATGATCATGGCTATGTCTGCATGGTTAACATATAGTAAAGTGGCCTGATCGTGTACATAGACAAACGCAATTAGAGATTAGATCCTCCGGCGGTAATCATATCTTCGAGACATGCTCCTCCGGCGGTATTTGTATCATATACGAACATGCATGGGCTAGAAAATCTAACATTGACCGAAGTAGGTTGAACTATTTGAAACTACAAGCTATCAGCCTGCTGTTGAGGAACTATTCTTCATATATCTATAACTTATATGGCGAAGGATACAAAGATAGATGATTTTTAAGCATCTAATCACTGTTATGTTGCAATATAGCTCTTAATGTCAGATAAAATGAATTGTAATTAAAAAATAATACAAGGACGAGTTGAAAATTTCACACGAATTACTAACGCGTCCCCTTGAGAACATTTTCTCATTCAATTTTCGAGTAGTAAATACGTGAAAACTACCAAAAAAAATTAAAAATCTGAACTTACTTAGCTTCTCAAATTTGTAATTTCCCTCCGGCGGAAGTTCACCCTCCGGCGGAAGTTGGAGCAGCCGTTTGGTATGCAGGGTGTGATCCAGTCGTCTTCAATAGACTCTATCGGCATTTCAATTTTTTGCAACTGCGCATAGTCTGCGCAGCTTTTCGTGAACTTCCTGTTTGCACCAAATGGCACCAGACCACTATTAATTCCGTTACTTGTTATGTATTAGCGTTAAAAATCGGCAAAAATCCAGAAAATTCACAATGCATAAATCCACCTGGCATGTCAATATTTACCTTGTGGGACATTACCAGTGGAAGTCTTGACAGATGTTGACCATGGAAATTTCAAATTGCCGCCACTGACAGCTGATTGGTACTACAGAATGTCATTCAATTTGTAAACAGGGAGCCTTCTCACCCTTCACTGATCATGTCTCCATCCACCATGCTTCTTCCAAAGTGGCCCAAATCAACTCCAGGAAGTACAGTTTGAAGCCTCATCTGCAAGTTGAAATATCAGATGTATCAGCAATGCTGAAAAATCGCAGCTCATAAAATCCATAAAGATCTGCTCTCAAATTTCTAAACAATGTAGGTCGTGCCCGGAAGTGATTAACTGTAGTCTGATGCCATAACCGACGGTGGAGGGGTGACAGCTTGTCAGGCGATCAATTGTCGACTGCACAGCGTTGTCGCTGAACGCAAATCAAAGCGCCGTTTTCTAATTATTTGTTCTAGATATGCGAAAGGTGCATGTTGTTTGCATGTCTTTCTGTCATAATGTTAGTTAGCGAATAAAACAATGTACCTGCTGTTTATCACTCACTAGCCTCTCCCCCCTACATCGCTGTACTGTTTGGAAGGTCCCCTTTTCAAATCTAGAATTGACCAATCGAACCATCAGTTCGCCAGTAGACTGTTTCATCTATCTAATCGACTGCGGTCAGGGGTGTATTACCCCTGTTATGAACATGATACCGAACATAAATATTGATCCGAAAACTGACATTCCATATTCTAGTGTATTCTGACTGTAGTCAGAGGTCGAGTATCATCTTGTTCGTGTTCACAGGGATATACATAGTAAAACGAAAGGGGCGCATGTATCTAATAAGAAGAAGTATAAGGTACCGTTGTACTTTCTTAGAGCGGACATTTTGAAACCTCTTAGATGTGGGCATTCGTGGGCATAAATCAAAAAGACGGAGTAAAGAGTACATCACTGACGAATATGGCCGAGAGTATCATATTCCGTATTCTCCACAGGCCCGTACGCAGGGGGTAGCGCCCAGCCCCCCCCACCCCGCTCGCACAAAGTTGACTTTTGTTCCGCCCTACGGTTACGCGGTATATTCAGTCTCCTTTGGGTTTTTAACACTCTGTATAGACATCATCAAAAGATCATAACTGTACATTATCTCTTTGCAAAGTGACTGTATATTATCTCTTTGTTTGCAAAGTGACAGTCCAGTTTCTCTGTATATTATCTCTTTTCAAAGTGACAGCCCCATTTCTCTATTACTATCTTCAGAAGCGTTAATAAACTTCTGCTATCATTTATCACATGAACATTGGTGTGCTATCGGTCCACTCGGCGTCACGTGGTATTTAACGGAAAGTCATGTAGGCCCCTTCACCGCATAAATTGTATGTTATATTCACTCAGTGAACAAAGCTTTTCCTGTGACGTAATTTTGTTTTTAATAACGACATGTGAGGTCTCTATCAGGGACGTAATGGTTGGCAGCATCTAATCCGGTAATTAATATGTAAAATATTCCAGAAAAAAAAACAAGTATTCATGCACCTTCGCCTTCGGTGGAACAGATTCAGATTCGTTTATTGGCGCAAACACAAATCACATTGGTTAAGGCCAGTAACGGTATGCATGAACAAGTGTAGGATTTTACATGGCTCAACAGAGGCTCGAATTGTTTTCAATTATTTCAAAACTGGTACATGTCAATCTGTCAGTACAGAATATCAACTGACCCTCCTGTCGAAGCTTTGTATCACAAATTTAGCAAATATTCTGGTGATTTTAAAACTATCACATTTTAAAAGTTTGGTGAACAATATACGAGAATGATATTCTGAAATGGGGACGGTCAGACCCAATTCACGAAATAGCGACAATCAGCATTATTTGAACAATGCATAACAAAATGATACTCATCCCCAATAGAGCCCACACAAAACTGGCACGTTCGACCGTTCCTGGGTATAATCGGTTTATGGTAGCGGCCAGTTTCGATTTCTAGCTTATGGTTGCTTATTCTTAGTTTGGTAAGCATCACTCGTTGAGATGTAGTTAACTTATAAGAGAGATACTTCTCAAAACCATAGTCTTGTTTAAATGAAGCATAAGTATCCAGTTTATGATTTGATGGACTGGACATCGTACTTCGCCAATTCTGTGTAAACTCATCTGTTATTCTACTGGCAAACAATCGTGGAAAATGGCTGGTACTAATAATCGACTGCTGAAGCCAAACATCATAAAAACCATGGGTGGACAATATTTTTTTGATTCTACTGCAATAAGTATTGGGATAGTTAACAACAAGCTGAAGATTATGTAAATAAGCCTGTTTAACAAGTCTCGAGTTTGGTAAACTCACTAAACGGCACCAGTATTTGATCGCGCTAATATTAGCTAAAACTGTCATGGGTAGCCTACCCATCTCTGCTCGTACAGCTGAGTTACATGCCTTCTTGTTAACACCAAGTGTAAATTTACAGAATTTTGTATGAACAGCTTCAATAGGATTAGACTCTGGAACATGAATCATTGTACTCACTTCAACGGAGTGATTGGTCTCACCGGAAAATAATTGACCAATGTTTTATTTCTCGTGTATTATGTGTGTCCAACAACACAACAAAACAGTGATGATTAATAGTGAAATAAATCAGTGCTAGTATTGCTTGTATTTTTACCTGAATTAACGACCGTTGTTGTTATTTATGTTTCCTCATATGGTTCATACTTTTCAGTTATTTTCACGTTTTTGGACCCTATAAAAACAACACAGCAGCAGCTATATTAGAGCACTATTTTCCCCTTAGAAGGCGCTAGAATTTTTGGAGGGAATACGTGTTTTGTACATTTTGGAGGGAATTTATATGCATAAACATGTCTCATAAACACGCAGTGGGGAATATGTGTTTCACAAACACATGTCTATTTTTTTGGTCTTGCAAATATTTGGGGAGGGGGACTATAACTCCAGCCACTAGCAGTGCTGGAACAATCTTGTTGGAGCTGCCTATCTTGGAGATTTGAAATCTTGATACTTGTTCATATCTCCATCTCCTTCATTTTAATTCAGACTCTTGACATCTAGTATAAAAGCTGTTAGCATTTGATATCTTGAAACATTAAATTGTTGGTATTTGATATCTTGGAGATTGATCTTTTTTGAAGGTGGAAAACATAGCTTAGGTGACAATTCAATTGTTCTCGAGCTGACATTTTGTAATTTTATACAAGATACATTTCCATGCACCAACACGATTTACAGGCAATGTATTTCCCAAATACACAGATTTCGAACAATATGGCCAACTGCGAGTAATGTTGGAAACTGATGTTGAGAAAAATTCGGTCCATTCTTCAGTAATTTGCATGGTCGACCATCTTATGTAATATTAGCGGACTATCGCCAAGAAAGAGCTCTGTCCTCTGGTGAGTCCAGGGGACGTCACTCTCTTTGTAATTGTTTACTTTTTTGCTTGCAAGCATGTACTGAATCGGATGTATAATCGTGGACAGAGCACAATTTACATAAAATTTTGTATCAAGGTGATTTGGTAGCCATCCTACCATATCTGCATTGTACACCACAGTCCCGATGGAGACCATAAGAATGCGTTGTGTGTAATTAGCGATAAATACAGATACAGATAAGTACATGGGAAAGAGTACAACAATACGACACGCCTCCGACAAAGAGAGAATATGCTGATGTATTTTGTTTGGCGGTAAACCGTTTATTTCTCGATTCACCCAAAGTGCGTTTCACACCTTGTTATGGTTTTATATAAAGCATGGGGTTATATATAGAGACCCCATATTTCGACACTTCACCGTAATACCACCGTCCACACCCCCCAAAACTCTTGTTTTGCGGGCCTGTGCTCCAGCTGAAGCGCGCTGTCGTAGTGATGTTTCATCAGCTCATGCATCAAGCCGTCCCAAATAGTAGTGCCAGTTGCTTTAAGGCGTGGGAGACTACAGGTAGTATGGCTCACCTCACGCGCATCTCCTCACGCGAGGGCTTGATATCGATTATCTGCACTTGGGGCTGATATCGCGCACAAGAGTGGTCTCCCCTCGAGGAATTCATCATATTCTTTCTGCAGTCTGACCGAGCGCACTTTTGCCATTTCCAGCTGGATCTTGCTACGTATTAAATTTTATGCGTAGACATCCGGTAATCGATCTTGAATTTTAAACTATTCTGGCCAATATATATCGCCCTCTAACGTTGTCTATCATAAAAATGGGACGAAGAAATTTTCGCAACGTTGACTACATTCTACCGAGTGTCCAATCTTCTATGAAACAATTTCATTTAAAAATACTTATTATAACCTGCTTGTTTTGTCAATTACAATGCTATCATTCTTCTATAACTATGTGATAAAAAGATTATGATATATCCATTTCCATATCTTCCTTGGCATCAGCCCTCGACCTCCATATCAGCCAGCGGGCTGATACCAGGGCCGATATGGAGATAGGTAGACCTACCGGTATACAACGATCTCGATTTAAGTGTCAAGTGTAGTTTTGGTATGTACACATATGCTCGGCACAGACAGTCTTCTATACCCCAGGAAGTGTTTGTTTCCCCAGCATTTTTTTCTTCAGAAAAGAAGATATTTGTTTGTCAGTGGTTCTTTGAAACTTCAAATGTTTATTTTTTCAGGTTAAAAGCCATATACGTAAAACCGTTGTGTAAAGAGAACCAATTTCAGATATTTTAAATATGAAAATATACTATCGGCATTTAACATGTAAAACCTTCAATTTGGATTTTTAAAGAAACGCTGGAAAAAGATATCTCAGTTTTTCACAAAAAAAAACTATTCTAACAGTGCAGACCGTTCGGGTTCTCCTTCAACATGTTTAATAACTGCCTGTCACATAAAGCTTTGACAGAGTGATACTGTTCTGAATACGTTGCATACAATTTCACGTCAGAGTAATTGTCAAACAAAATATACTATATCAGATATTCAGAATGACCTTTGGCAAAGTTTTAGAGACGGTATGGATACAGTCAACGTTGACCGAGACATTTGTCCTAGCTATGGATTGACGCTGCTTCAGATAGTCAGTGCGTATTTAATACCTGAACAGTGACGTCGAATCACAAGATTTGATTTCGTAACTTACCTCGACGTTAATTTCTATTTTGCAGGAACAGAAAAAACATATACCGGTATCGGTGGACAAAAATCCAGACAACATGACAAAGACAAGTGGCCACGATCAAGCCAGGTGTTATAGACTTGCGAACAAATTGAAGGCATGTGCGAATGGAAATAGGCTCCTTCTAGCTATTGTTGGCGCCATGGTTTTGGGAACATGTCTGGGTATTGCTTTGCGCTACACGCAGCCACCGTTCAATGAACGACAACTGTTCTACCTTCGGTTCCCAGGCGATCTATTTCTGCAGATGTTGAAGATGTTGCTTCTGCCGCTGGTTGTTTCCAGCTTAATCTGTGGAACGGCTTCGTTGGACTTGCGTTCTTCAGGTATAGTATCATCTTCTCGAGAAAAGGCGGTCCGAGTCTTTCTACAAGCTCTACTCCACCCTTCTCACAATTTTCCGCAATGTTCTGAAAAAAAGAGAGCGCTAACTACCCAGTGCCGTGGAGTATTTGTTATCCTCCCGTGCCGCCCTTTACTGTCTTGCTCGAGGGGTCAATGAGAAGCACCATAACAAGCCCTCTTGTAAACTCCGAACAGCGCATGTCAGCTGAGCGAATTGTGTCTTATAGCTTCAAGCACTGCCCGCAGTTGATATCAAACTCCGAACAGCGCATCTCAGCTGAGCGACTATCGTCTGGCTACAAGCACTGTCCGCAATTGAAAATATCGTTAACACGCTCTCAGCGTTGAGATTTCTCCGCAATATATACCTTCCTTCTTTCCGCTAAAAGCCTTTGTTTCATCAACCATATATATCCCCAAAGTATGTAATAAATAGCTTACACCGAACAAGAAGTTAGATTCTTGATTTTCTCGCCGTTCTCAACGAATCTATTTGCATAGGGAGCTGCATATGTGCGTGATTAGTCCGATCGTAACAAACCCACGTGTTCCCTGATCTTCGGATCTGTGCTAGAGCATTCGACTGCGAGAAGTGCTTGTAGCCAGACGATAGTCGTTCAGCTGACATGCGCTGTTCGGAGTTTGAGTTGATATATCGTTAACACGCTCTTAGCGTAGAGATGACTCCGCGCAACCTTCTATCCGGTAATAACTTCATGTTTCATCAACAAAATATCTCCAAAGATCTGTTCATTGATAACTTACACTGGTTTCACTGCTAACGAGTTTATGTTATTGATTTTGGTTTGTATTTCGCATGACTATAGTTCGCGCGTATTGAACTGCCGTACTGTGTGATGCAATTACAAACTGTGTAGGCCTGACAGATTGTCGGACCATCATATGTCGACTGTATAGCTTCATGGTTAAACGCAAATCAAAGCGCAGTGTTCCATTTAATTGTTCTAAATATGCTAAAGGTACATTATTGTTAGGACACTCTGTCATTTCAGTTTTCGAATAAAACAACGAACCTGCGATTTGTCACTCATGCAGGAGCCTCTCTCCTACACATCGCTGTACTGTTTGGAAATCCCCTTTTGAAATTGGCAATTGACCAATCGAAATTCCAGCTTCGCCAGTAAACTGTTTCAGTCAGCTCCTGCGACCACACTGAATAGCCGTATAAAGCTCTTCGAAACTGTACTAGAGCATTCCACTGCTGTCACGGGTCTAGTGACCCCAGTGATGAGGTTGGCCCCCTTCGCCAAATTAGACAAGATGGCTGCCTCTCTCGAGCCAGATGATATCCATTCACTATGATGGCTCCCGTCTGGGGCGTGAGCTGGCCCTTCTCGGTCAGTATAATTCACGCCTGTACAGCAGCAACTCCGGTGACAGACCTTATCTGCAGCTCGCCTACTACTTTCTGAGCTTCTTTTGTGCTATTCAGTCTCAGTATCGGATATCATGAATATTGGTTAGCAGACGACTCTCAACATTTCGCATCACAGCACATCCTCTTTTCTTGATTTCCACTTTGATCGTTATAGTCTAACTGCCATCGGACTAAGGTCAGGATGAAATTCCCTGTAAAACATTCGATCGATGCACTTTGAGAAGTGGTTCGTAAGGCGTTTTAATGAAAAAAAATCTCTGTGGTTTCACACCCGAGAAATGCCCCCCCCCCCCTAATTATTTTTCTTACCCCTTGAGCTAGGGGGCTGAAGCCAGAAAATGTAAAAAAATCCAAGATGTCCGCTTTGATGACGTCACAGTGACGACATTTTCAAAAACGGTATTTTTTGGTCGATTTTTCGATCGGATTTTTCGATTTTTTTATTTATGCAATTTCTCCGCAAAAACTGCATGATAAATTAGTAAATATTAATGTGATGTAAAATAAAATAGTTTTTGCCCACCTTTGATCGCGGAAAAGCGGAAATTTTGAAGAAATATGACAAAACAACACTTTTCTGGTACCCCACATGGCCGCCATCTTGAATTTACCCATGATCCTCTGCTTGGGGGTTATGCAAATAAGCTCAAAATTACCCCAATATCAAGTTTCAGCTCTCCATTTTTTGTCGTTCCGGAGATAGCACAGAAAGATTGGTGGGGGGGGACATCTTGCCCCCCCCCCCCCAGGCCAGGTAGGATTAAAGTTCATCTTCTGCTATTGGGGACAGGGTAATAAATGAAGTGAGCCTGTGAAACTGAGCATTCGCTGTGGGGAGTTTGGTCTCATGGCCCTGTTACTGGAAGGAATGCAATGAATGCTTGAGCACCGTATCTAGTCATCTACGCGAGGAGCGACAACCAAGCTTCACCCTTGCCCTAAATTAGAAACTTTCCCAGACTAACCGCGCGTAAAATAACCATTGAGGACGCAAATGAAAACACAAGACGCGAAATCAGATATGAAACACGATGCAGTCAAGGGATCTCGCGTTGGCAATTAAATTGATGTCGTGCTACATGGGGAAGATGGCAGGGAAATTAAATTATATCAATATATGATCCCCACCTGCCATTTAATTGTTATGGATGTACATTGCATAATGGAATAGAAGGGGGATAAAACGTCATCAGGATTTGAGTGTATTGGGATGACAGGCTGCTGTTCCATGGCTTCGTATTTTATGGGCAAGCTGTATCATTATAAAGACAACATGGGTTAATAGAAAAATCGGCATGAATATATAAACTTCTTGTTGAAATTTACGTATTGAATGACGACATACATTTCAGTGTGAATAGGTTTCCGATATCAGGCTAAGAGCCGGATGACCGTGGGGGTTCTGGGTTTTGAGATGTGGCTTGGGGTTTCTGGGATGTGTGGTTTCTGAGGTTGTGAGATGTAGATGTGGGTGCAGGGTTTGTGAATTTTGGCGTTTGTGGTTTGTGAAACGTGTGAGGTGTGTGGTGTGCTTCCTGGAGTAGGTTCCCCATCAGTTCTCTGAAAGATTTTAAACGTAGTCAGAAATATTTCATCATAGATTTTGTCTGCGACATTGTAAGCTAAGTGAGCATCATGTCGTACTCTGAGATCTCCGGCATAACTATCGAACTACCACGTAATAAAATTTGTCAGATGTTTACGTCATATCAATCCGTACCTACCCCAGAAACCACACAGCGTAATATCCCACACCAAAGCTCACATATTCATAGTCTGACTTCGGAAGCCTATTTTTCCACTACTTTTTTCCAGCGGATAGAAAAAGTTATACCTCTGAAACATCGAGCTTTTGCCCATGTCATCTGAACCTTGTCTCAGTTATTTTGACGAAAATAGATGTGAATGGCATTTTAATAATCCCCCGTCATCCAATCTCTGTCTATTTCTGGATTCACATTCAAACTCATTTGATTCTGCCTACTTCAGGAAAGATGGGGGTCAGAGTGCTTGTGTTCTACTTCTCCACCACCAGCATTGCGGCTGTAATTGGCATCGCTTTGGGCGTCACCATAAGACCCGGGGAATGGGGAAATATTGAGGCACCGGAAGTTAAAGAAACCAAAGTTGTCTATACAGTCGATGTTTTATTAGACATCGTGAGGTGAGTTTACCCATGTTACTTTTCCAAATGCTTAATACGCTGATTATATACTCAGCAATATAAGACTTCAAGTGTAGATACAAGTAAAATGGTATAATTTTTGTCAAATACACCAATTCTAAATGTTAAATATTATAGATACATATTTTCACGAGAAACACGCAATGCGGAACATTTGCTGAAAAAAAATCGTTAACGTGATCGATGACCTTTTCGCCATAATGGCTATCTACGTCGACGTGGTGGATTCAGTAATTAAATATTTCGTTTGATAGATACAGTACACCTGTGTTACTCACTCGTCCGTACTTTATTCCACAGGAATCTTTTCCCAGATAATCTCGTGGAAGCATGTTTCAAAAAGGTGAGATATGTCTATAGCCCTTTCCGGAAAGTGTCTGATCTCCCCTTGAATAACTGCCGCTCTTCAATGTTAGAGATATTAGAAGCTGCTTCCGGAAAGTAGTCGCCTCGGTTTCACTTTATCCAAAGGCACCTGCAATTATTGTGAATAATATATTGATCACATATTCAAGAATATTTGTTCGAAAAATTATTTTGTTTTATATTTTCTGCATGAATCAATAGATCTTGTATACGTGTACATTATTAAGATAATTTTCTTGAAAAATAGACTATTTAATTGAGAGGGCCTTTGGTACCTACCGGAAGTTCTCTACAGCAATACGCCCCTGGTGGAACAAGGGAGATAATAGGCTTTCCGAATTGGTCTATAACACAGGATTGGAAGGTGATCTCAGTACTCGACAAATAGCTCTTTTAATAATTTTTAATAAAAACACTTCCGGCGCTTTGGGCTCGGGCAGGAATCCTTTTGGAAAATCTGATTAGTGGCTGGGATATTATAGCCCAGTAATGTTGTTACTAAAAGCGGCTTTGTAGCAACTACTAATGACACAATTGTAGCAGTTGTTAGGTCGCCAGCTGATGTCGTAATTGCGCCATTAGCAGCATGCAGAGTCAACCGCTATTGTTGCAGTTATGACATTAGCGGGCGATCTGACAATCGCTAATGACACAATCGCGACAATTTTGTCATTATTAGTTGCTACATGGCTTCGAGATTGGGCGACGTATACACTTCAAATGGCACAAGTGGGACACATAGCGCTGTGACTTCAGTCTAGTTTGACCCGAAGTGCATTCTGGGCTACTTGGTATCAAATGTCAAAAATTCTCCTCATTTCAAAAGAGATCGACTGTGAAGATAGATGACTTTAATGATGAATGACTTTAAATTTCATTGATATCATTTGAATACCTGTATGATGGCCCACAGCTGCCAGGCCTTAATCTCGGTATATTGATCCTTATTGTAGATTGTGACCAAACAAGTTCCAAAGCTTAGTATGAAAGACGATAACATCACTGCATTGAACTCGACCCACTTCCCGATTCCAGGAAATATATCTAAGAAAGGTTTGCCCAGTTAGTCCAGCATCCACAGTTTGTCATTTGGGCCCCTACACCATCCATAGATGACTTGAGAATCTACCATCTCCATTTTCGCGCGACACTTTACCGTATAGCTCTATTCGAAAAGGGAATGGCCCCCTGTGGGGGGCCTAATCGTGTCAGCGCCAAATCGTGTAAACATATTGGGCCTAATAACGTGTTGCTCCTAATCGTGTAGAAAATTTGCGCTTAATGGTGGAACTGCGCCTAATCGTGTACGAAATTTGCGCTTAATGATGGAAATGCGCCTAATCGTGTACGGAATTTGCGCCTATTTGTGTAAATGCGCTTAATCGTGTAAGGAGGCTGCGTTTCATCATGCAACTGCTCCTAATCATATGAACCATCTTGCATCTAATTCCGCGTTGTGCCTAATCGTGTAGAAAAAATTGCTCTTAATTGTGGAAATGGGCCTATTCGTGTAGAAGATTTGCTCGTAATTGTGAAAATGCGCCTATTCGTGTAAGAAATTTGTGTCTAATCGTAGAAGCGCGCATATAAGTGGAAATCATTTTGCGTCTAATTATGCGTTGCGCCTAATCGTGTAGAAAATTTGCGTCTAACTGTGGAAATGCGCCTAATCGTGTGTAGAGGCTGCGCCTAGACGTGCACAACGTCAATACATATAGCGCTTAAACGTGTTCAACGCGCCTTATCGTGTAATGATCGTGGAGTCATGAAAACGACCTAATGTAGAGCAGGAATACGGATTTGAAGATTGGAACATCATGATGGGCGGCTAGAATATAAGCCAGACAGTTATTTATGGAATTGCTGTGCCCAGCCTGAATTCAAGTTTTTCGACTGTATTTGTGAAAAGCTACTAAACCTCAAGAATAGTTCACGGATATCGGATATAATCTGTTCTAAAACCATGCTCTGATTCATCATTTCATTTTCGGAGCTAATGATGCAAAAGGGCGTGAAAGCGTTGAAATGACCATGATGAAATGTTTCCGAAATCGGCCAATTTCAACCCATACAAAGTAATGAAAATGTAGATATGGGGAAGCGCATCTTCCCCTTGTGTGTGTATAAGTGAAAGCTTTGAAACGAGATGTCCGCCACTGTTTCTGTGATCGTTAAAGATAGTTCTCGTGGGATTTGGGCTAAGGTATTTGATATATTCCACTACACCGACCGATAAAAATTCTGCACTTCAATTTTGAAAATTTGAATTCAATAATCAAAAGTGGAAACAGCCAACATTCAAAATGGTGATATATCTCGCAGCACCATCTGTATGTTGAATGGAGACAACTCAAGTAGTAGGAAAATGTTAAATTGCCTCGGAGTTTCGGGGCGCTTGGGTGTGGGCCCGCCTGCGCAGTCGCGACTTCCGGTCACGTGACTTCCGGAAGACGTCACTACCGCCAAATTTTGACCCATGGGTCACGTTGGCAGTGACGGCATGCGGTGACGTCATCAGTGTGTGTGTGTGTGTACGTGACTGTACGCCGGTGGGGGTGGATTACACAACCTGATGGCGTCATCCTGGAATAGTATGAGGGAACTAGTGACGTCATCAGCCTGTATAATAAACTGTCATGTCTTGTAGCGCCACAATGCATGGTAAGGGGTGACAACTCGACATATATCCCGTGGACGACTGTATCGCAGCACCACCTGTATACTAAGGGGAGACAACTCATCCTATAGCCAGCATTTGAAGCGTTGAAACGCCCGCCCTTTAAGCGTTGAATGGTTTTCGCCACCCGCACTTGAAGCGTTCATTCTTTTTCGCCGCTGGGCGTCGAAGGGTGTCTAGACGCCTCAGCACCTCAGGTCCCTGAAACAGAGGAGGAAGAGTGGACCTGAAGTAGACCTGAAGCACCGAAGCGTTAAAGCGTTCAGACTCTTGGCGTCAACCGTGGTATTTATGTGCCGAACTGGTGTTCATAGCGCTGTAGCGATCTATTTTTAGGCCGGGGAAAACCATGCGATCTGATTGATCCAATCAACAACCAATGACAACAGCGGAATGCCTCCTGTCCAAATTTGTCTGGTGGGGCTGGACGCGCATGCGCAGTCAGTCCATACTACTCTGGTGCCAATGCCTGACTTCCTTGCCCCTCAGTCCACTGGTTCTCTGTATCGCGCTCCACACCTTCCTATACGAACCGTATTGTGCTTTCTATACTACTCTGCACGTACGAGCAGTCTATCTATTTTACCCCAGGGCGAATGCCTGGTTCCGGGCTCTCGTTTGGTGAAAATCCCATGTCGCTCACCACACTTCTTCTCCGTATACCGCATGCGCACTCAATCGCAGTCCACCTCACTACATAAGAGATCCATTTGGTGAAACCACCATGCCGCTCCACCCGTTGGTTTTCTGTATAACGCGCCACACAGGATGACAGCGAAAACATCTCCAGACTTAGGTCTGAGGTCAAAGGTCAACCGCAAGTCACGTGACTCCTGTGCATGCGCGCCCCCCACCGTGCGCAATTCTACTACTACTAACTCATCAAATAACCTGTAGTTCTAAGGATGACGACTTATCATATGACCGGAAGGATGAATGTATCGCGGCGCCATCTTCATACTAAGGGAAGACAACTCCTGCTGTACAGGTAGCAGTGACCCGGTTGGGCCTCCGTACGATGAAATATCCGCGCTTGATCCGCACATGATGCCTGCAATTCGCACTTGATTCACACATGACGCCCGCAATCCGCACTGGTTCCGCACATGACGCCCGCAAATCCGTACCTGATGCGCACTATCATTTTCGCCGCTAGGCGTCAAATAGCGTCTGGATTCAGGTTCCAGATTCAGTGATTCAGGGCCCAGAAATAGAGGAGGAGGAGGGGACCTGAAATGGCCCTGAATCGCTAAAGCGTTGAAGCATTTTTCAAGTCTCGCGTCCATCGTCGCGGTTGTGTGCTGAGCTCGTGTATGGTGTATTACTAAAACTGGAGAAATCCAACTTCCTGATTAGTCTGATCTAAGGTCCTGATTGGTTGAACAAATGTACTGGATTCTCCTTGGTCCACTCAACTAATCACTCAGAACAGCACTATGCAACATGTTCAGACTTGCAACATGTCCGGAAGGCTCCCATCTTATCCTCAGAAGTAACTTACAGATGCTTTCACCCTGGCTGACCAATAACCAATTACCAATATCCAACCTGCCCAGACTAGTCCAGTGAACTGTATGACGAATGTCCAACTCAGGAGCTCTCGTCCAATGAAAACCCCTTGTCTCTCACCCCACTGGTTCTCACTCTACACCTACCTACGACCCGATTTACATATTGCATACTACTGCTTACAAGCGTCTAGTCCGTCATTCATAATCCAGCCGTCGTCCATTAGAGAATATCCGCGTCCATAATCCAAAGACCTATTCCATATTCCATATAACAGTATTAGCACCAAATTCAAAAAGACAATCATAGTATACATAAACATAGGCTTGTTTCCTGCAAGAGAGAAACGGTCAACAGTATTCAATGATGCCGGCAAGACATCATGATGTTTCAAAAATATCAAATTCGTATCGCTGATCAGTATTCTTAATCCATAATATTCGTTGTAAGGTCGTCATCTAAAGAATGATGTATCTCAGTCACGCTTTGATTGTGACTGTTCATATGAGTACCATGAGAATCTTGAAGTACATGGGTTCATACGGCCCCTAGCCCCGGGTTAAGCGGAATTAGACACAAGTTACGAAACGTAGCGCCATAGATCTTGCACGCTACGTTCGTATTTTGCTATCAGCATGCGATATGTATCGCCAAATTTGAGAAACTTTGAGTGGAGGCGCTTGGTGGAATAGCCCTGTTTTATAAGTTTCTGCAACAATGTTTTGTGACGTTGATTAAAATCATCACATCTAACACAGGATCTAGCAAATGCTACTAAGCGAGATATGTATACGCCATATGCAGGTCCCACTGGAATATTACTGTCCAGAAAGGGATAGTTTACGATGTCGAAATTGTAATCATCTCTTTTGTCATAAAGTCGACGAGAGAGAATGCCCGCTTCATTTTTATAGAGATAGAGATCTAAATATGATGTGCCTGTAGGGCTATCTGTAGTTTCCTTCAAATCCAGTGAAGGTGGATATATATCCTTCACTGCGTCATTTATATAGCGATTATCCACAGCGAGAAGATCGTCTATATAGCGTTTGGTGAATGAGAAGGAACGGGCTTTGAATGGATCGGTTTTTGAAAGCGCCTGCATATAGTCATATTCATAAGAGAACAGATACAGGTCAGCCAACAGGGGTGCACAATTAGTACCCATTGGAATACCTATATGCTGCTGATATATTGTGTTGCCAAATTTCACATAGATATTTTTAATGCCGTGCGCGCATACACAGTCTGCCTAACTGCCCTAGTGTGAATGTGAGGCTCCCAGGCTCTCGTTCAAGGAAAACCCATCGTCTCTCACCCTGCTGGTTCTCTATGCCACGTGCCACACCTTCTCCATATGCGCACTCGTTCCTGCGTATGCCCAGCTCACCTAACTACCCTGGCCAGAGATGATAATTTGTGAAACCTCCTGGTCTCTCACCCCGTTGATTTTCCGTATCATGCTCCATGATGTCATGTGTACAGCCCCTGACATCTAGTCGTCCTCGTTTGCCCTTTCTGTACTACTCCTTCATCTTTGACCTAGAGCCGCCATGTTGGATTGACCTTTGACCTACTTATGCGAGCATTTTGCTTGACCTTGGATACGTGACCTACTTGTGACATCTGTGCAACCCCTGCGTATACGACCCGTGTTGGAATTTTCTACACTACTCTGTGTAAGTGCGCACATGATAAGTAAACCTATACTACGCTAGTGGGAATGCCAGGCTCTAGTGCATTCGTTTAGCGCACTTCACATGTCTCTCACCCCATTGGTTCTCCTTATCACACTCCACACTTCCCTATACAACCGATTTGGACTTTATATACCACACGGATGCCGTGCGCGCATACGCAGTCGGCCTGTACGACTCTAGCGGGAATGCCCGGCCCCCGAGCCCTCGTTTGATGCAACTCGCCCCACGGGGTCTCCGTATAAGACTCTACACCTGCCTACACATTTACCCCGATTAGACTTTCTATACTACTCGTTGGTCGTGCTCTTGCGCAGTCGGCCCATACTACTCTATTGCGAATGCCGGTCTTCAAGGATCTCGTTCAGTGAAACCCCTATTTCTCTCATCCTGGTTCTCCTTATCACGCCCAACACCTGCCTATACTACCGCCTTGCTGCACGGACTGATAGTGGCGCCACCTTCCTCCTCCGCAGCCAACCTCCGCGACAAAGAGCTGATTTATGCTCACGGTATCACTGAAGTGGCTTCTTAGATTATACAAAACAAGATTCTCTTCAGATGTTGCATCTGCAATCGAAGCGCTTAGTTCACTGAAATCATGCTGATATCTTGCTGTGAGGAACAGGCACACTTTGCCCACGATATATTCTGATTTCTTGAATAGTGTTAAAGAGAATTACAACTAAAGCTATGTACCCTTGGTATAAATCGTTCTCAGAGGTACAATTCCTACAGTTTTACCGTGCTAGGAAAGCAGCTAAAGGACAGCAAGTCGACAACAATCCCTAAAAATAATAATATTTTTGTTGGATTTTCTTTCAACAACGACGATCATTTACAGCCAAATGATTGCGTTCAGCTTATGGCCATGCTGATTTGATGTGGATCGCCAACCACAAAAACCACACCAAGGAAGTGTGATCAAGTGTGTACACTCTTAAAATGATTCGGGATTTCACCTGAATATCTGAGATTTTAGCCTGAAATCTAGGATATATTCTATGAATTCATTGCAGAATTGACTGATATTCAGGTCGAAATCTCTGAAATTGATTTGTGGATTTACGGCCTAAGCACTGAGGAGAAACCCCTGAATCTTTTTGAGAGTGAAAAAAAGCCTCGAAGATCAGTAAGGAGAGTCAAAGCTCTAACGAGACTCGAGGTAAGTAAGGTTTTTGGAGGCCTATTAATATTTAATTTCAATCTTTTTATCCTCTTATATGAAGAACAAGTGGTCTATGAGCCGGTCGTGGGAATGGGTTCAGGAACCAATGTGCTGGGTCTGATAATGTTTTCTGTGGTGCTGGGGATTGTTATATCACTACTGGAAGAAGATGGGAAGCCGCTGAAGGACTTTTTCATCTCTCTTCATAAAGCGTCGATGAAATTAATCACCATTGTAATTTGGTAAGTTCTAGTTCTGCCCGAGCTCAGTTTTAGGCATCTTACCGATCTAAGGGAATTTCACATCTCATCACAAGATACCCTTAACTTATTGACGTCCTTCTCTGAGCACTGTTTATAAATCACACCGCAAATTCACAGAAAAGGTGCCAGTATATGCATTCAGCTGTAAAATTACGTATTTTAAAATTACCGCTTTTTAAGATGCTTTAAGCTGTAAAATGTTGCATCGTATTTTATGATTACCCTTTGTTAACAAGCTTTCAACTGTAGATTAGGTTGCACTGTAATTTACAATCAACATTTTTAACATCCTTTAATATGTATAATGTCGTGGCACCATTGTCTAACATGATCGGTTTCATGGAAAAGTACGGTAGGTCACTGAAAGGCCGAAACAGTACTTGTTCGTCATCTCTTCGTGTTTACATATTATGCGGTCACCACATGTTTCGTGAATAATCACGAAGGACTCTGTGAATTATTACACGAATATACGATTAATAAGTGCGACACAACTATACATCGGATAAAATCAGTGTATGGAAATTAGCTACTTTATTTCTCACACTCCTGATTCATAGTTGTTTGTTTCCCCCCAAGAAGATCGATATTAAAACGGCCTAAAATTATATTTGGAAGGAATAAAATCGGCGGTGGTTCATTTAGACAATAGTTCTTCGAGGCCCACCAAGGGATCGTTTCAGTTAATCTGGAGGTGTGTCTTCGTTCCATGAATGTGATTGCTCCGATGTCGGATCTCACGGGACCAATCGAATCATTCACCAAGCCTCGATCCGTTTTCCGCTTTTTACAAACAGCTCCAAATCTAATCTCACCCACAGGTAACAAAAATGTAATGAGCTGTTACATTATTATGCGCGCAGTGTATTACGCGAAACATGTCACATACTTTAGTTTCTAACTGTGCAGTTATGTCAACCATGCCATTATACATTTCAATTATGTCATGAATAACATCAGTACGGTATTATATGAAGACAAACGCAGACGAACTCTTTTTGGATAGAGCAGTTTTACAAAATTTACAGAGCTGTGACGCGGCTTAGCAACACAATGGCGGACTTTTCATTGAAAAAATGACGTGGATGGGAGGGGTAGGTATCTATGACTACAACCTGAAAATAGAACCGGTACGTTCTTTCATTCATGCATTATCCATCACGCGCTGGTGATCCATGCCAATCAAAACGCCAAACCAATGGAATATCATCGAATCATACGAACTGTTCCTTCCGTTCTACATTTTTATTACGGTGGGGCAGAGATCATTCCTGCAGCCGTTTAGACGAAAGGTATATGCAATCGAAGCCAGGAGATTGCAATCGAATGTGACCATTTGGGAAACGCCCTAATTTACTCAGATATCACCCGTTACCATGATCGTACCATGCGTTCGGGTGATGAGCTTTAGGCGGAATTCCAATATTTAAGGCAGAAATCCAACTGTTTGGAATTGGACTGATGAACGTCATTTCTTTCGAAATATAGTTGAATAGTGTCGTCAGAGCTACAGTGATTCGAGGTTTGGCTTCAACAATATACTAGGCACATGATAGAATTGGTGGAGTTTTTAAAGGTTATACCAAATCACTCTATACTACTTTGCATTACAACATATCCAGTAGTGTTCCAAACAACAAATTAGTATTTTTTTCTCGAATAATGTCGTCGAAGTGGGGTTTAGGACACGAATAGCACGCATGTGGGGGAAAACGTATTGGAACCGTGACCTCTGGTGCATGACGTCACAACTAGATTACGATTGCGCCCTAAACGTCATAGTCTATGACGTCGGGCGTTGTTACGAAGGATTCACCCAACTGTGGGAGTTCTAGCGTTTGTGACGTCACAGGTCAGGCGGTCACAGCTTTCGCCGTTTTGAAAGGGGCATGCAATTATCGCACTTTACTGCTGCTATTTCCAACCTTGGGCAGTTTGAAAACATACAAAAATGTAAAACAAGTCTATATAATCACCACTACAACAATTTAGCACAAAAAGATTTTGAGACCATTTTGTATAACCTTTAAACATGAATATACTATACGATTAGTGAGAAAAAAAATCGACAAGTCAGTGCTTCCAGATGGTGGACACATAAAAAAGGTAACAATTGAAAAGGATTAAACTTTTCAACATTTTAACATAAAAAGGATCCTCTCAATTGCTTAGAACGTTCTCATTGAGAACATCGACCTGAATATATTGCTGACATCTGCTGGTAAAACGGAGAACATGAGTGAGATTAACGGAGGGAGGGAGAGATCGGAGAGAGAGAGAGAGAGAGAGAGAGATCGGATGGAGGAAGAGATCGGAAGGAAGGAGAGATTGAACGAAGAAGAGATCTGAGGGAGGGAGAGATCGGAGGGAGACAGAGAGATCGGAGGGAGGGAGTGATCGGAGGGAGAGATTGAACGGAGAGAGGGAGAGATCGGGGGAAGGAGAGATTGAACGGAGGGAGGGAGAGATCGGGGGGGAGGGAGTGATCAGAGGGAGAGAGATCGGAGGGAGGGAGAGATTGGGGGAAGGAGAGATTGAACGGAGGGAGAGATCGGAGGGAGGGAGAGATTGAAAGGAAGGAGAGATCGGAGGAAGAGATCGGAAGGAGGGAGAGATCGGAGGGAAGGAGAGATTGGAGGGAGAGATCGGAGGGAGAGAGAGATTGAAAGGAAGGAGTGATCGGAGGAAGGGAGAGATCGAAGGGAAGGAGAGATTGAAGTGAGGGAGAGATCGAAGGGAGGGAGAGATCGGGGAGGGGGAGATTGAAGCGACGGAGAGATCGCACGGAGGGAGAGATTGAAGGGAGAAAGATATCGGAGGGAGAGAGATTGAAGGGAAAGAGAGAGATTGAAGGGAGAGAGAGAGATCGGAGGGAGGTAGAGACCAGAGGGAAGGAGAGATTGAAGGGAGGGACTGATCGGAAGGATGGAGCAATTCAGAGGGAAGGACAGATTGAAGGAAAGGAGAGATGTAACCGTGTTTTTCTGCACCTCAACTGCAATTTAGTTGTGGTAGCTCCAGTTAACACCTTGAATAATGCGACCACACGGCCCCTAGACCAGCGACAGGAGCGGAATTAGATCCATAGAAATACAGAGCAATGCCTTTAGAATCATTCACCCCGAGACAGAGAAACAGGACGTCCTCCCGGCGTGGTAACAAGCTCAACACTTTCGTCTTTACGATTAGAGTTAGCGGCCGCTGTTATAGCGAAAGACATTGGTTCAGAGGCAAGAAATAACTTGCATTTCCTGAATCATCCAATCGTAACCTAGCTTTTACCGCTAAGCCATTGTCTCGCACGCTATTTCAAGTGGTCCCAGCAACCTTGACTCAACCGAAAGCATCAGAACATCGGTTTAGCATGATAGCCAGCAGTCCAACGGGTTGTGGAAAACCATCGCGTATTATGAAATTTGTGGAGCATGCAGAATGGTCTAGTCTGATACACGTGAGCTTTATTTCCGGTATCCCTCACTATAACTTCGACGAGAGGTATTGGTCCGAGCCCACCTACACCAACATGGTCTCCCTTGACGATTTAATGGGCGTTGTAAACGGGTAGAAGCCTCACATGAGAAGTCTCATAACTACCCGCTTCCTTTGTGAAATGTCTTAAACCGGGAGCTTCTATATGACATCTCCACATACTAAATACTCACAGAATGAATGCTACCAGGAATGGGGATTTTCTGACCGGACAAATTCATTTCATACAATATCATTGGCTTAAATTGGTCCGTTGCAGAACGGAAGAGGGTCGAGCTGAAGCGAGCGTAGACGCTCCGTCGAAAAAAACAACATTGTGTGATATCTATTCTTTCTAAAACTCTCGATATCTTAACTAAAAACAGAATTTGCTCTCAATGTATTGTTCTCATTCTATTGTTCTCATAGTCAAAGATTCATATCTGGGATGAGGCGTTCATTCTTTTCTCACTCACACGCTATAAGTTGCATTATGTTTCAGTAAACGGATCATATAAGGGGCAAATTGTGTGTCCAGAAGATTCGACAAAGCTCGCATAGGCAAATTGTTTGTCCCTGCTTATGTCAGATATTTGTATCTTATCCACATCCTTGACAAGGCTGGACAAAGTTCGGCTACTTTCGGAAACGACCAAAGTAACCCGCATAAATATGTGGGAGGCAAATCTACTACTTCACGAACGAAAATATGAATGAACGAATTTTTAATTGGAAACTGACCGATTTGACCATCCACTTCATCAGTCAGATCGCGTCGATCGATTCTTCGTCGAAATTCCCAATATCTTGGCGTGAGCCCCAATTATAACGTGAAAACAACAAACATTCAATATTTGTTTCATTGTCATCTTAGGTATGCTCCCATAGGTGTGTTGTTCCTCATCGCTGCAAAGATTGTAGAAATGGCCGAACCGCAAATGATCTTACGTCAGCTGAGCATGTATTCTTTGACGGTGTTTACCGGATGTGTTCTCCATGGTCTGATCGTCCTACCTCTGATCTACTTCATAATAGTTCGAAAGAATCCGTTCACTTTCCTGTACGGAATGCTCGAGGCTGTGATGACTATGGTTGCCACGTCTTCAAGGTAATTTTGCGTTACCACTGGGGCGGTTTTGGGTTACCCTTCTTGATCTCAAAATTTGAAATTTCTTATGATATATTCACACCCTCAAGTTATTAGTTCTGAATATCGTATAGTAGATTCAAAGATATTCATTCTTTTCGAACATGTCCGGTAAATCCTAATATGAAATTCTATTAGCTGAACAGGAAAAACTCGGATGATCCACATCCCATTGTGAAATATCGCTTTGATTCAACTCCACCTATTGTGATATCTATAACATTGGTATACTGATCTTGTTTGTGATTTCTTAAAGATCGTTGCAATTCTCGCTGAAATATTGATTTAATTTACATTAGAACTATAAGGAGACATAGTCCAGTGAAGGGATATATACCCCTCACTGCGTCATTTATATAGCGATCACGCATAACGAGAAGGCCTGCGCATCACCGAGTGAGGACGACAGCAATCTCATACATTTCCTACACAAAAGAAGGTTGACACCTGACAGGTGTGATTGGCTCTCGCTGAAGGAATTTAACCAATCGGAGAAAATTCCACACCCCTTAATTCCCAAGATGTCACAGACTGGTGGCGCCCTCACAAGGCAATGGGGCATGAGCGCCATCTATAGATCCGGTGTGAAGAGGCGTGTACACTTACTAATGCATCCCTATACTGATGTGTTGTTTTGCACACCATGCTATTCTGCATCAATATTTCGTAAGGCTAAACAGACAGAACTCGATATCTTGACTTCGCTTGTCTTTGCTTCTATGGTGAACATATATGCTTGCACTAATTTTTTTAAAAAAAATTCGCAGCGCGGCGACACTTCCAGTGACCATGCGCTGTCTGGTGGAGAATAACGGCATTGACACTAGAGTCGTGATGTTTGTAGCTCCGATCGGTGCCACCATCAATATGGACGGGACATGCCTCTACCAGGTTATAGTGGCTCTCTTCATCGCTCAAATCAATAACATACCATTGGACGTCGGACAAATCATTACAATTGCGTAAGTTGGTTATCAATCAGGTCTGGAAAATGAGGGCTCTCTAAATTACAGGAAAAAAAGTTCTTGAATAACCTGATTGGGTTCCGAATTTATGTGTCATTGACAAAAAAGGAAGTTATTAATGAAAACACCCTTTTGTGTTTACCTCATTCTTCCCGACCTTTCGATGCACTCCAATCAAAAAGAGTCCAAACTTACCAGCTAGTCAGCAGATCATTTCGCAACTTTATTCCGCAAGCCTCGTCAAAAATGTGTACCTGCGAAGGGATGGATTCGTATATTAATACAAGGAATTCTTTCGCGAAAAAAAAAGACGCGCATGCATACCCATGCCCCAACGACGAGCGTCTTCCAGAAACGAAATAGTTTTAGGGCATTTCGTCAGTTGTGTACTACATGTATTTAAATCTGTTAACTGAAGCTAAGTGATGTTTCGAGTTGTTTGCAAAAGTTCAGCCACATCCCAGCTAGCAAGCCAGCGAGACAGCATTGGCTCAGCAGCGGCAATGATGTCGACCCACCACAGGTTTTGCTCACTGGAAGTTTGCAGGTCCGTTGTCAACTGCAAACCGCTGTTGGTCCAGCTGAGGTCCATTGTTGGCTCTTCAACAAACAAGTGCTAGATTTGAGCCTATGATGAGTGAGTGAGTGAGTGAGTGAATATGATTTAACGTCGCTTTCAACACTGTTTCAGTCATATCACGACGTTTGGTTCATATTCCTTTTCACACCCGGAAACCACACGGGTAGGGTGGGACTCCACGGGTGCCCCAGTTAGTCGCCTCTTACGACAAGCTTTCTAAGTAGCTGAGGCCTATTCTTACCATGACCTGGAATATGCACAACTACAACCCAGGTCAATCCTCGGGAGCTTCATGGGGCGAGCCTATGATGGACGGGCAGTAGGAAATAGTTGGCAATCCGCTGTTGACACCGAACCGGCAAACGTCCAGTTAGCAAAACCTCTGCTGGGCCGATATCCATGCCGTTGGTGGACCATTGCTGGTCCTATTTTACTTACTAGATTGGATGTACGTGAAATTTGAAATGATACATAGATTATTCATTGTATTCAAACAGGATAACAGCTATCGCTGGCTCGGTGGGCGTTGCGGCCATTCCAAGCGCGTCCCTTGTCATCATCCCTATGGTCCTGACGTCAGCCGGTCTGCCTACTGATATCACACTGATTGTAGCCATCGATTGGCTATTGTAAGTGATCACGAGGTTTGGCGGAATTACTCTCGGAGTGGGATTTTTCGATTATTCAGCAATATCGGTTGATAATAGCGTATTAGTCCAGTAGCAAAAAAACAAAGATGGTATCATGTGATTAGACTAGTTAGACGGCACTTGTCATACAGCCCACACTTGTCATACAGCCCACACTTGTCATACAGCCCTCACTTGCACAGTCCCTAAACACGCAAGACGAAATGCATAGACGCCACGCTGAGGATCATGGGTGTGACAAATTATGTACGTTTCATGGACTGAGTATTCAAATCCCAGCATCAGCTCATCTCCCGTGATGCAACACTCGATATTTGTTATGAATCTGCGCGAACATGACACAAACTAATCTTACTGCGCAACTACTTCACATCATGTGTTATAAGCAGAGAGGTGGTAGCAAATGCATTCTAGCTAGTCTAGTTCATTTGCTTCTGGTAATAGACAGTCAGTATACGACCTAAACCATTGTCACTCATCTCTGTTTCAAGCTTATTTAGTTTTTTATTTCCCATACGGATTTCGCGGCCCATCAACACAATGCTTAATTATTTATATTTCACATTACATTTCTTCGTTCAGTTGACATATTTACAAGCGCTATATTTCAAAGTAAATAAATAAGAAAAAGAGAACAGAGAGAGATATGATAAAAAAGAATCGAGTGGGGAATATTGTATGCATACAAGGTCGTCGATATATTTTATCCAGCCAGGTTATACCAGTTAAGCCCCCAAGTGAGTGAGCAGAATGAGTTTGCACCATGTCTGTTGCCACGAGGGGAAGATTAATTTCCTCTACATGATGGCTGTACATGGATAGTCACACATGTCCAGCTGATCATATCGTGGTTAGTTATATCGTCGCTATATGACCGAAATAGCGCTGAACGCGACGTTAAACCCTAACTCACTCACACTATGCTAGTTAATGAAGTTCATTGAACTTGTAGTCAGGTAGTGGATTCCTTCGTCCCTTCGTGCGAACAAAGCCGCCCAGAAAACAAAACTGGCAGAACTGAGCGGGATCTCCAGAAATCTTTGCCCATAAAAGTGCTTGGACTGTGTATCAGGGTACTGGATGACAGGCTGCGTCGTATTTTGCGAGAAAGTCAGAGGATCATATTCTGTGTTAAACACTCGGCAATTCGATGCGATCTGTGAGGTAACTATGTTTAAGATCACTTACGGGTGGGGTGGCACTTCTTTCGAGATTTATTTTTTTTCATTGTACCACCCCCGCCCCTCTGATATACATGTTGACCTGTGCCTAATTGATCAGGAAGAATACAGTAACTAATGACTGTAATTTACTGTACTGATCTACAGATCGGGTGCTACAGAGCAAACCATTCTTCCAGGTTCAGGTTGCCTCCCTTCGCCCGTTTGCAGAAACGCCATTTTTAACTTTCAGTGGCCAGATATATTCCGGAAACCATGAGAAACCGTTTGTCCACTTTTCATCGCGGAAAAGCAGAAATTTTGAAGAAATATGACGGAAAAATCACTCTTCTGGTACCGCACGTGGTCGCCATCTTGAATTTACCCATGATCCTCTGCTCGGGGGGTCATGCAAATAGGCTCAAAATGACCCCAATGTGATAAACGTTAATGTCACGGAGTTTCAGTTCTCCATTTTTTGTCGCGCCGGAGATAACACAGAAAGTTTGGGGCGGGGGTTACCCCCCCCCCCACCCCCCCACCCCCCGGGCCAGGTAGTGTTAATCGTTCTCTTGTATTCCTATTTTTCTATTTTCAGAGACAGAATGAGAGGAATCGTTAATATCCTCGGTGATTCCTTTGGAGCGGGTGTGATCGAACACTTATCAAAGTCGGAACTTACGACCAGAAATGACAACGAAGTCCTCGAGAGAGAAGACGAAGAACACCCAATGTTATAACGATTTTACATGCATCGTGTCAATTTCCGATGACAGGTCTACCCGTCCATGACAGAGACTTGCAGCCGACCGTACCTGAGACGGATCAAAGGGTTAGCTGACCCACACCCCGCCCACTTCCTACTTCACACCCCGCCCACTCCCTACTTTCACAATGATCGACCCTATAGAGAACATAAACTAGTGTATCGACAAGTTGACATATCAAACTGTATGAAATACATAGACAATTGAGTTTCAAGAGTACAACACTAAAACTTTGTCATAGCCACACTGTGGATATCGACTGATTTTAGCTTTTATTTGACAAAAAAGAAGATAAAAAGTCGTCCAACATTCGAACATTTTCTTCATGAACGATTTTACAGTTTAAAATTCAAGTGACATGCTGATATGTGTTTTGTCTTTTACTTTTTTTTTTTTTTGCAATTGATAATTTTCTTGTGCCTACCTGTCATTAAGATAATTGCTGTGTATGGATAGGTTTGCCGTATAGCTAAAGTGGCCACGTTCATAAAGTTAGACCGCGGTTCGCAGTTCGTTATTCGGGACCAGTCATTCAGCGACTCATAACAGCGCCCCTAGCAGCGCCCCCTGGCGTCAAATTTGGGATATGAATATGCAAAGATATAGAGTGAGTGAGTGAGTGAATATGATTTAACGTCGCTTTCAACCATATTTCAGTCATATCACGACGTTGGGTCCTATTCCTTTTCACACCCGGGAACCACACGGGTGAGGTCCTATTCCTTTTCATACCCGGGAACCCCATGGGTGCCTCAGTTAGTCGCCCCTTACGACAAGCTGTCTGAGGAGCTGAGGCTTATTCTTACCATGACCTGCGGTGTGCACAACGACATCCCAGGTCAATCCCTGGAAGCCCCATGGGGCCAAAAGATATAGAGCAGGACATTCTCTCCTGCCATACAGAGTTTGGAGTTCAAAGTACTCATAATAAAAAAAATACAGATTTCCATATCTGATGAAATAATTGCTGGTCTCCTCGAATAATGAACTGCGAACTGCGGTTCGTTCTCGATTTCAAGAATGGACATAAATAGATTTTTTTTTGTCCAGATGATGCCATCTGTTTGACCGATTCTCTCTTATAAGAAACCATCTTGTGTTTTAATTATTTTTATTTCATACACATTTTAAATTGGTGCTAACTGTCATACGAACTAGGTATTTCTATTATTGACGCTGAAATTCTTTTATGGAAGACGGCTGAATATTGAGTGTCGGATCTGACGCATGCTGACTTATCGGTGCAGCAAAATGAACTTTTGGCATACATGTATAGAAGCTAAGATCTAACACTGTCACCATAATTTATAGTTCAGTGGATAAAAAGGAAGAAAATGAGTGAGTGAGTGAATATAATTTAGCGTCACTTGAACAATTTGGCGAGATCACGCCGGTGTACCTATGTGCGACAGAGCGGTCCCAGTGCCGCCTTTTTCTAGTGCGGTGTCACTGAGGCTCCACGCCGTTTGTTGACTAGACTGTACGAATCTCTGTTAAATCAAGATATTAATTAACAGACAGTGTCTGCGTACTGTTCCAGCTGTCTCCCCTTCAGTGATTGGTCATGCGACCCCGCCATTGTAAACTAAGACGAGCATTCTCATTGGATCATTATTTTTTAGGAGCCACCCCAATCTTCATTCACAACCACGTGACTGTCTCAGTTGACCGATGACATAGCGCGACCTCGTTTTCCATTCCAAAATCTGGCGTCAAACTGCCATGGGAAAATGTTGTTGTTGCTGCATCAGTCAGACATTGGCTCTCCGTGGAAGGGTCCAATGCTATAGGATATTTGTTGACATGATTATTTACCTAGTCGCATTAGCTTGACGCCTGGCCTGACACTGTGGGCCTGACACCGGGCCTGGTCCTTGATATATCCTCTTAATGCCGAGCGCCAAACCGGGAAGCAACTCGGTCAGGGTTCGATTCCATGTCTCAATATAGGGAGAACAATGTGGTAAATAAATTTTCATGTCCGGATAAAACATTGCTTTATTTCATATATTTTGTTCAATTTGGAATGTTTGGAATACGTTTATTCGTTTTACACTTATATATCTAAGATTTAATAAGAAGAAAAAAAAACAGTTTAGTATTCTATTCTGGTGATGTTAAAATGTTCCTCTCCAAGCCTAGACCTGAGCTGGGCTATCTTGTATGGTGTTCCATTTCGGCCATTTTTGCGTCGCGCGTCGCAGGCGACGTGAAGGGCGACGTCGCCCACGACGTCGCCCTTCCCGTCGCCCTTCCCGTCGCGTTCTTATAATGTTAAGGGATAGAACGCGACGCGACATCGCCCTTTTTAAACGCGACGTCGCCCACGACGTCGCCCCTCCCGTCGCGCGTCGCTTTAATCAAAAAGAAAGAAATTATGATGGAATTGAAGTCATTTTACTGTGAGAATTATGTTCTCTCTATTCTTTCTAACAATTGATTGAAGAATATTAGCTTTTCTGCACTCTTCGAATTATCCGGCATTTCCACGATCGTACTAGACGTTTGACGAAAATTGAGCTTCAAATATAAGACGAGTTCTTGGAGTTCGGGTAAGTTGCTCTTAACTCATGGCCGTAGACAGGTGGGGCATGGCCCCCTCCCCCCAAATATTTGCAAAACAAACAAAAAATAAACGTGTTTGTGAAATACATATTCCCCACTGCGTGTTTGTCAGAGGGGAAAGTGGTCAAGCAGAGGAAACGAGGCATGTTTAAGCATACAGTTAATAGGGGAGTTCCGAATCGCCTTTTACATCTAGACTGCTGGCGCTCGTGTTGTTAAGAGTTGAGAGTGATTCTTGGCCTTATTTTCTACGAAAATCTGTCGTCGATAATTGCATGTATAAAATTCTCTAATCGAACTTGTAAATCAATGAGAAAATCATGTCCGTCTCAGTGCACCAGCGCGGGCAGTTGCGAATCACTTTGGTGAGAAGCGGATCACGCCATCTAGCGGTCGTGAGTGGTCATTTATCACCAATATCCCAATAGGCGAAAAATGTGGTATCACATGCCTGGACTTTGTTGGATTGCCATTACTGAGGCAGAAATTGTTCATAGACAACGACGGCCTGATCTGTCTGACCATGCCTTATACGGAAATTATCCTCACTAATTAAATTAATTCTCTCAGGATTTGGATAGTTCGTTATTTGTTCACGGACGACACCATTCATTTAAGATTGAACCTGACGGACCTGGTTCAATTCAAACCTGTCGAAAATGTTTCCCCATCTGACCTGATATACTGCATGGAATTCAGATTCAAATTTAAGAAAGTTACACACACGTTCCATCGTGTTGCTGACAGCTGAACGAATTCTACTCGCATATTCAACATTACAATATATAAACTCTCTAAATGGACATCGGACATCTATTTAGCATCTATATTTGGACAAAAGAAAATAGAGGAAAGGACACACAGATATATTTCCCCAATTTTAATAATGAAATCTTTAATTTTGAAATCTTTGGTATGTGTGTGATGGGGTGGGGGAAGGGAGTGGGGGGGGGGGGTGAAGACTATCCCGTTCTGTGACTAAAGCAATAACTTTGCCCAAGAGACATTTGTCCGTGTGCAGTCTTCAATGTCACAATTAGTAATCCGGAATTGACATCTCTAATGCCGCATTATGTTACAATGCTGGCGAGGGTTATCGCAAATCATTAGATATTGTGTTTGACCATTAATATGATTCAGTCACTGAAACGAATACTGAAATTACCACTTCAAGCCATTTAATTTCGCGTAGATTCAACACTTAAGAAATCACACGCGTTTTTGTCCCAGCGTGAATTTGCCATTGGGTGGTACCGGAAGCATTACCATGCCGAATTGACCGAGAGACAAACAACGCAGTTCGGTTGTTCGACATTTATTTGGGTCCACAGAAACAGACGTTCCAATAAAAATAGAAAAGATTTACACAGATGCTTTATTGCAAGAAATATAAGGCGTTCATTAGGAAAGTTATCCGCCGGTCACCGTGATTCGGAACCCACAAAACTACTGTATAAATTCCCTCAAAAATCTACAAAACACGTATTCCCTCCAAAACCACAACCTGGATGAGTCGCTGAGCTAATTAGTTTGCACAACGTTTTTTGTGTTGACCAAGTTTGAGGTTCAATAACCCTGGGAAGAAAATACCCACACATAAAAGCAAGAAAAGACAAAAAAACTGGTTACAACGTGTGCGTTTTATTGTTGAGTTTTATTCACTGGGAAAGGCCAAGAACGCATCTCCAGTCATCTGGGATCCTGGAGCTTCCGAGGCCTAGGCGGCCCCTGGACCCTCGCCTTATTGTGCTGTCATAGTATAGCTCCCCCCCCCCCCGCCCCAAATCTGAAAACTTGTCTACGTCCTTGTAACTGCAGGGGTTCTTTCCTCAATTTCAAGAAAAATTCAAATCTCGTTGATATGCACTCTTAAAATAATTCATGGATTTTGTTCCAGGTTTTATTCAGGCCATTTGACTACAATTGTGTTTCAAGGATGAATTTTTTTAATTTTTCTTGAAAATGAGGAAAGAATCTTTGCAGTTAAGAGCAACTTACTCGAACTCCAAGAACTCGTCCTGAATTTTAAGTTCAATCGTCTAGAACGATCGTGGACATGCCGGACGATTTAAAGAGTGCAGAAGTACTAATATTCTTCAGTCAGTTCTTAGAAAGAATAGAAAGAACAAAATAACTTCAATTCCATCATAATTTTTTTTCTTTCTTTTTGAGAGTTATGGGACTATCTCTCTCCGCTAAATTGAAAGCTTATAGATCTACACTACAATCTGTCGGGACATGACAGGTTAAGTATACAGTGTTGGACAGCAGTAAATAAAAGGATATTTTCAACGGCCTGGTAAATGTGGAGGTATAGGCCTACTGTAAGAACAACTGAAAAACACAAACACATAAAAGCACACAGAAAATCCACACACACATACACGCGAAATCCAATGGGAATAAAGAAATTCAAGACGATGTACGGATGTAGGGGTTGCGTATATTTTTGGAACCGAGAGATAACTTCATAACAGGCATCATTCCAAGCATGGACTAATATTTAACAGGATAATGCAGGATAATCATTATTCATTTACGCTGACATTTTCTTCATCGATAGTGGCAGAGATCATTCATGAAATGACGGCCTCGCCATACGATCCACATCGCAACAGCTGCTCCCTAAGCATGCGCAGATCGATTTTGTCCTATAATACCGAAAGACGACGCGCGACGGGAAGGGCAACGTCGCCCGCGACGTCGTGGGCGACGTCGCGTTTAAAAAGGGCGACGTCGCGTCGCGTTCTATCTCTTAACATTATAAGAACGCGACGGGAAGGGCGACGGGATGGGCGACGTCACGAGCGACGTCGTGGGCGACGTCGCCCATCGCGTCGTGTTGATTAAAGCGACGCGCGACGGGAAGGGCGACGTCGCGTTTAAAAAGAGCGACGTCGCGTCGCGTTCTATCTCTTAACATTATAAGAACGCGACGGGAAGGGCGACGTCGCGGGCGACATCGTGGAACATCATAGGATACAGTTTTTTCCATCTGTTATGTCATGCTGATTAATGCGATAGCTAAGTGTACAGTTGACTGTTTTGTGTAGTATAAATGACTGGATGTTATCATGCACCATCCTTTTGCAGCAGAAGGCTAGCTGAATTCGAACACACGAAGTGGCGTGTGTTATCTATGTCAGGGTTGTCGAAGAGTTTAGCTTAAGAATTTTTATGTTAAGATGTCATTTACCGGTAACTGGGATGTTATGGGAGCTGACTGGATTTGTATGCTGTAAAGCTAGGGAGTTTTAGCAGATTGAACACACACGTGAGTACGCTGTAACTCTGTATAATATTTAGCTATTCTCGGCAACAAACTTTAAACTGATTTTTTTTTCTGCAGTACCTTCCGAGAATATAAACTGAATGATGCTTGTAAACTGTATGTTAGGGGCCATGCAAAAGGATGTGTATGGTGTTCTATTTGGGCCAAGCTCGCGGCGCATGGCGACTTTTAGAAACTCGCCACTCGCCACGCGCCGTGGACACTCCGGCGTGCGGCGACTGGCGACTTTCTCCTATCTCTTAACATGTAAAAACTCGCCACTCGCCGTAAAACGCGGCGACTTTGGCCCTATCTGTTAACCTGGAGAAACTCGCCGCGCGCCACTCGCCGGACGAACCACGGCGGGCGGCGACTGGCGACTTTTGACTGTAGAGAATCTCGCCACTCGCCACGCGCCGTGGACCTCTCCAGCCCGCGGCAACTGGCGACTTTCTCTTATCTCTTAACCTGCAAAAACTCGCCAGTCTCATCGCGCCGTAAAACGCGGCGAGTTTGTCCTTATCAGTTAACCTGGAAAAACTCGCCGCGCGCCACTCGCCGGACGAACCACGGCGCGCGGCGACTGGCGACTTTTGACTGTAGACAAACTCGCCACTCGCCACGCGCCGTAGACCTCTCCGGCGCGCGGCGACTGGCGATTTTCTCCTGTCTCTTCACCTGCAAAAAAACTCTCCAGTCGCCACGCGCCGTAAAACGCGGCGAGTTTGGCCCTATCTCTTAACCTGGAAAAACTCGCCGCGCGCCACTCGCCGGACGAACCACGGCGCGCGGCGACTGGCAACTGGCGACTTTTCACTTCTGGAATTCTCAGGACTTTTTCTCAAGTGTTCATGCCCGGGGAGCATCAATTATCGGAATATTTTGTTATTTCACTGTCAGTGAACCTCGTAATTAGCCAGGTGCTCTTTGGCAACAATCCACTACGAGTAGGGCGAAGGTAACAGAAGGCTTTTTAAGTGAGAAATTGCTCCCTCAACAGTGATTCTTTACACATGTTGATTGAAGACTGAAATGATTTATTGATCATTTAAAGTCTTACTTTGCAGGACTCTCGCAGAATTTAAAAAAAATCCACATTATATGGTGTTCTATTTGGGCCAAGTCGTGTGGCGACTTTTAGAAACTCTCCACTCACCACGCGCCGTTGACGCTCCGGCTCGCGGTGACTTACGACTTTCTCCTATCTCTGAACATGTAAAAACTCGTCACTCGCCACGCGCCGTAACGCGGCGACTTTCTCTTATCTCTTAACCTGCAAAAACTCGCCAGTCGACACGCGCCGTAAAACGCGGCGAGTTTGTCCCTATCTCTTGACCTGAAAAAAAACTCGCCACGCGCCACTCGCCGGACGAACCATCGCGTGCGGCGACTGACGACTTTTGACTTCTGGAATTCTCAGGACTTTTTGTCAAGTGCGTTTGCCCAGGGAGCATCAATTATGCAGTTACAATATCACAAATCACAGTCGCGATCTCATAGAATTTGAGGGGATAAAAAAGGAAAAAAATATGGAAACTGTTGAAAGAAATACGTCTTTTTAGCCCACCATCACCAGATGATGGGCTGTTCAAATCGCTTTTTGTCCGTGGTCCGTCGTCCGTCCGTAAACAATTCTTGTTATCGTGATTTCTCAGGAACTACTGCATGGATCTTTCTCAAATTTGGTACACAGGTTCCCCTGGGGTCTAGTTGTGCAAGATACCTTTTCTGGTCCGATTCGAAAATCCAATATGGCCACAAGGCCATCTTGGATTTCCCCATGAAATCTTGTTATCGCGATTTCTCAGGAACTACTGCATGGATCTTTCTCAAATTTGGTACTCAGGTTCCTCTTGGGGCCTAGTTGTGCAAGATACCTTTTCTGGTTCGATTCGAAAATCCAATATGACCACAAGGCGGCCATCTTGGATTTCCCCAAGAAACCTTGTTATCGCGATTTCTCATGAACTACTGCATGGATCTTTCTCAACTTTGGTACACAGGTTCCCCTTGGGGTCTAGTTGTGCAAGATACCTTTTCTGGTCGGATTCAAAAATCCAATATGGCCACCAGGCAGCCATCTTGGATTTCCACATGAAACTTTGTTATCGTGATTTCCCAAGAAGTACTTCATGGATCTTTCTCAAATTTGGTACACAAGTTCCCCTGTGGTCCAGTTGTGCAAGATAACTTTTTTGTCCCGATTCGAAAATCCAATATGGCCACCAGGCGGCCATTTTGGATTTCCCCATTAAACCTTGATATCGCGATTTCTCAGGAAGTACTGCATGGATCTTTCTCAAATTTGGTACACAGGTTCCTCTTGGGGTATAGTTGTGCAAGATACCTTTTCTGGACCGATTCAAAAATCCAATATTGCCACCAGGCAGCCATCTTGGATTTCTCCATGAAACTTTGTTATCGTGATTTCTCAGGAAGTACTGCATGGATCTTTGTCAAATTTGGTACACAGGTTCCCCTTGTGGTCTACTTGTGCAAGATACCTTTCCTGGTCCGATTCCAAAATCCAATATGGCCACCAGGCGGCGATCTTGGATCTTCTCATGAAACTTTGTTATTTCGATTTCTCAGGAACTACTGCATGGATCTGCTTTTCCACGCTATTTCACGCTTAAAAGTACCAACAATGAGTTTATTTCACTCAAGATAATATGGCATCCACTCTCACGACGATGCATATGGATGAAGCAACATTTAGTGAGGATAATTCTTCTGAAAATCCAGCATGTTTTTATTTCGTTGATTAGAGTCGTGTGTGGAGTTGCCAGAGAGATCGCTTTCTAAAATAGAACAGAGATTCACCAGCTCAACTCGATATGGAAACATACTTTTTATTGTATTGTATTGCCACCAGGCAGCCATCTTGGATTTCCTTATGAAACTTTGTTATCATGATTTCTCAGGAAGTACTGCATGGATCTTTCTCAAATTTGGTACACAGGTTCCCCTTGTGGTGTTTTAAATCAGTTTACTTTAGTCCATGCCATTGCAGGTGAACTGCCCCACCGTTTCGTCTGCCGATGGGTCCTCTACACGAATGGACGTCACTCTTGTGACACAACGTCACAACTCGACAACAGTAGACTACTGCGTGTTTCGAGATAATCAGGATTCAGACACTCTCAAAGTTTCAACATTACTGCACAGACCGGATCCCTTCAGTATTAAGTTTTGTACCATCTTACTATTTTCGAGCATGATATCTTAAAAGAGATAACTCAAACTAGCCAAGTAAACAGAACAGAAATAGCATTCGTTCCTCATTATAAAATCTTAAGTATGTTTCATAGCTCATGCGAAAATGTCAAAGAGATTTGTCTTCGCTTCCAGTACCCAGTGATGACACGTGCGAAAAAAGACTACAAAACTAAGATGAAGGATCCTCTGAACATTCACTTTCAGACTAACTTTGTTCATTTCACTTGTACTATAACAACTGCCATCAAGCACAGTTTCTAGAAATCTTGAAACTCCTGAAACTTAGAAAGATAATATCTCGGTGTTTTCCAGTGTCTCTTTTTCGATCTTTTCCGTTCAAATTCGAAATTCTGCAAACAAAATTACAAATCATTCGTTTGTTCTTAGTATGGACAAAAAGATCCTCTTGTCATGCGACGTTAAACCCTAATTCTCTCTCTCTCTCTCTCTGTCATTAGCTTACAATTATCGGACAATGGTGGGCGAGTAGTAAGGAAAGGCTATTACAGCGCATATTGACCTACTTTTTTGTTCCCCCGCGGTGGCGGAGTGTGGCGGAACTTTTCGGGGGATTCCCCAGTGGGGGTTTCCCAATGACGATCACGTGATCAAGGCATGTCTAGACTTGTTCTGGGTTGTACAGTTCTGCCATACGGAGGATGGGTACTAGTATTTCAAATAAATTAATTAATTAATTAATTAATTAATTAATTACTTGTAAAATGGCGGTGTTTTTAGACGGCGCAAGGGAGCAAACGAGGCGGTGGGGACGTCACGGGGAGAAAAACCCCTCACATTACCCTAAAAAAAACCTCTAAGCCATATAATAATAATAAACATAATCTATAGGTGTTGTACCATGTTAATAGGATCAGTCTAGCATCTGTACCACCCTAGGGTCGAGTGTTTATTGTCCCGTGTATCTCCGCAAGAAAACAACAAACAAAATGGCGGCTCCAGGATGGTGTGGGGATGCCCTTTCCATATCACGGCGTCGACAGTAGCGCCATCTGCACACATTGACGCAAGGGAGACAACTCGTGTGGCCTAAGGATATGGAAATAGCCGTGTTGGAGCTAGGGGAACCACAAATGGTCCAATGGGATCGAGTGAGGTATCAAAGTGAAGCCTAGGTGAAGGGGCATCTGATGGGGTGGGTGTGGGGTTGAAATATCGCCATTCTGCGCATGCGCGGTGGCCGAAGGGTATGGAAATAGCCGTTTTGGAGCTAGCGAAGCCAATAATGGTCCAATGGGATCGAGTGAGGTATCAAAGTGAAGCTTATGTGAAGGGGCATCTGACTGGACTAGTGGGTTGAAGTATCGGCATTCTGCGCATGCGCGGTGGCCGAAGGGTATGGAAATAGACGTTTTGGAGCTAGGGGAGCCCCTAATGGTCCAATGGGATCATATGAGGTATCAAAGTGAAGCATTCATGAAGGGGCATCTAATGGGCTGGGTGTGGGGTTGAAATAGCGTCATTCCGCGCATGCGCGGTGACCCAAGGGTATGAAAATAGCCGTTTGGGAGCTAGGGGAACCCCTAATGGGCCGATGGAGTTGAGTGAGGTATCAAAGTGAAGCATTCGTGAAGGGGCATCTGATGGGTTGGGTGTACGGTAGGAATATCATTCTGCGCATGCGCAGACGCAATGCGGAGCTCTCGTCCAATCAGAAGCGAGTATTTCAAATTCGTCACAGCGCTGTCAGCCAATCAGAAGCGAGTATTTTGACCCGGTGCATTATGGGCCATATCCAAGATGGCGGCACGTATGTTCAAGATGGCGGCACATTCGGTGTCGAAAACTGGCCATTTCGTCGGGATGTGGTCACCTAGTGTCGAAAACTGGACCTTGTATGGGCCCTGCTAGACGTTTTGGAGCTAGGGGAGCCCCTAATGGGCCGATGAAGTTGTATGAGGTATCAAAGTGAAGTATATTTCAAGCATGGGTGGGTGCATGTAAAATTTTTCCTGAAAAAATACGGAACGCGGACTTTATCGTAAATTCCGGGAAAATGCCTATATGGGGTATGGGGGGTATAGGACCATCCTGGGAAACGTACTTCTATACATTTGCGGTAGGGGTTTGGGGTCTCGTTTTACTTGTCTCGTCATTTGGAACACGATAGGAAGTGTTGCGGAGCGAATCGGTGAAATTTTTGAAAAAAGTCACCGAGGCCTGGGTAGGCCCATAGGCCTATACTGCATGGCTATGGGTGTATAGGCCCATACGGGGTAGACATGTTGGAGTCTAGGTGGGCCACTCATGGTCCAATGGGGTCGAGTGAGGTCTTATTTTGAAGCTCTCGTGGAGGAGCACTTGACTACACTAATGGTTCGTCCGTGTTCAATAGTCTGCGCATGCGCAGCCTGGCCCGTAGTATAGAAAACAGGCATTTGGGTGCTATGTAGGGGTGTGTTTGGGATAGAGATGGGCTATTCACGGTTCGAATGGGTCGTGTGAGGTGTCAAAGTGAAGCTTGTGTGGGGTAGAGTCAGAATGGTGTGTTTTTGAATGAAAGTCGCATCAATCTGCGCATGCGCAGTTGGTTGTAGTAAGTAAAGTGGCCATTTTGGGGCAGTACATGAAGGTATTTGGGGTCGAGATGGGCTATTCACGGCTCGAATGCGTCCTGGAAGGTGTCATCTTGTAGTTCTCGGGGTGTACATTCCGATTTAAGGGATGTCCGCGTCATCTGTGATGTCATCGGTGACGTCATCGATACGAGTAGTAGCGAAAGTGACCATTTTCGGGCAGTACATGAAGGTATTTGGGGTCGAGATGGGCTATTCACGGTTCGAATGCGTCCTGGAAGGTGTCATCTTGTAGTTCTCGGGGTGTACATTCCGATTTAAGGGATGTCCGCGTCATCTGTGACGTCACCAGTGACGTCATCGGTACGAGTAGTAGCGAAAGGGAGCATTTTGTGTTTGGGGTAGAGATGGGCTATTCACGGTTCGAATGGGTCGTGTGAGGTGTCAAAGTGAAGCTTGTGTGGGGTAGAGTCAGAATGGTGTGTTTTTGAATGCAAGTCGCGTTAATCTGCGCATGCGCAGTTGGTTGTAGTAAGTAAAGTGGCCATTTTGGGGCAGTACATGAAGGTATTTGGGGTCGAAATGGGCTATTCACGGTTCGAGTGCGTCGTGTGAGGTGTCATCTTGTAGCTCTCGGGGTGTAGACCCGATTTGAGGGCTGTTCACGTCACCTGTGACGTCATCGGTGACGTCATCAGTACGAGTAGTAAGTAAAGTGGGTATTTTGGGGCAGTGAAAGGAAGGTATTTGGTGTAGAGATGCTCCATCCTTGGTCCGAATGCGTCGTGTGGGGTGTCATTTTGTAGCCCTCGGCGTGCAGACCTCGATTTGAGGGCTGTCCACAGCATCTGTGACGTCATTGGTGACGTCATCAGTAGGAGTAGTAGCGAAAGTGTGCATTTTGGGGGCAGTGAAGGAAGGTATTTGGGGTAGAGATGCTTCATCCTCAGTCCGAATGCGTCGTGTGGGGTGTCATCTTGTAGTTTGAGGGCGGTTCACGTCACCTGTGACGTCATCGGTGACGTCATCAGTACGAGTAGTAAGTAAAGTGGGTATTTTGGGGCAGTGAAAGGAAGGTATTTGGTGTAGAGATGCTCCATCCTTGGTCCGAATGCGTCGTGTGGGGTGTCATTTTGTAGCTCTCGGCGTGCAGACCTCGATTTCAGGGCTGTCCGCAGCATCTGTGACGTCATTGGTGACGTCATCAGTAGGAGTAGTAGCGAAAGTGGGCATTTTGGGGCAGTGAAGGATGGTATTTGGTGTAGAGATGGACCATCCTTGGACCGAATGCGTCGTGTGAGGTGTCATCTTGTAGCAACGATCACCAACGCCATTCTTAATGCTTCAACGCCCAGGTGAAATAGCTCAGAAGCTCTGATATTCCATGGAATTGTCATTAATTCTTCGAAATGCAGTGACGCCCGTCGTTACACCTTAACACTCTAACATAACACCATGATATAGACCGGACAGAGAACAACAACAGCAACAACAACAATGATCACACATGAGGGAACAACAACAACAAGAAGTTTTTTTTCATACAGTTTATTCTCCCCAATGTTACATCATACCCACGTTGGGGGAGCCGCGTTGGGTATATTTACAATTCAAGAATATTCTTGTCCAATCAGAGGCCACCATTTGCATCTGTCATATTCGTTCCTGTCCGTTAGATGTATTCTCGGCTACTCTTGTCCAATCAGAAGTCGCCATTTCAGAAAGTTCCATCTTCGGCCATGTTCGCTCTGAACCGTTTGTTCTAATCGTCATCGGACAGGCCAGGATACCGTTGAGGAAACATATCCTCAGATAGTTGTTTGCGCATTCTGAGTATCTATCAGTGCATGGGTGAATACTTTCATCCGATGGGGGTGGTGGGTCAGTTTAACCACGAAGAACGTAACATTGGTGACCCTCTCCACTATCCACTTGGTGTTGGGACGCTGTTCATAGGCCCATTCTAAGGGATCCACAGTGTCCAGTTGGGCCAGCATCGTCTCTAGCGACGCCCGATTGGTAATTGTGAAAGGATGGTCGTACACTGGGTTGATGGCACTGGAATAGAAATAGCACAATTCACGCGTCATCTTATGGCATAAGATGTACCCAAATGCTACATTTAATGTGAAGGCCGTTGGTTGGTCATTGAAGATGGTTTCCACGTAGCTGCGTAGACGGGTGAGGTTGGTCAGTGGGAAATTGTAGATATCTTGAATAGGGCGATGACGGTGGAAACAGTGCCGTGTCATGGACCAATGGCGCCGAGAGATGTCACTCTCTGGATGATCTTCGGGTAAGAGATGGCTAGGAACATTTATGGGCTCGTCCAGAAATGTTCGATGTATGACGTATGACTCGAAACCGTAACGGTGGTGTCCGGCCGGAAATCCAGGCTCTTCCCAACTGTAGGTATAGGCGGGCTCTCCGTCATCGCATCACCAGTGGCGTTCGTCTTCCCGGGCTTATCGTCAGTGGGTCTGACCTTCCGTGGCTCCTCTTCAGTAGGAAGTTGTCGCCAAAACCGTGGTGACGGACCATGGATCAAACGCTGATGCCGTTTTAACTGACTGCGTCGTTTGAAGAGTTGACCACAATCCTTACATTGTTCCGTCGTGTCCTCGTGGAATGAACGTTCGTGGCGCAGTAAAGCATCTTCCCGATTAAATGACCGTGCGCAGGTTATACAAGTATACAGTCCATCGTTGTGGGTGGAGGTCTCGTGGCGTCGTAAATATCTAGACGAGTAAACTGCTTCTGGCAAGTTGTGCAAGTGAACATCTTGGTGGTTGACAGAGTGTCTGATGAAACGGCCAGGCCGCTTCCCTTTTATAGCACGCTAGCTGGTGATCTATTTTTAGCACACTCAGTTCAACTATCCCCAAGTCGAGAGCCGAGCCGTGACATCTTCGGTAACCTCCGTGTCTCTTTGGCCACCTCAAAGCCTGTGGAGCTCAGAGCTCGGAAGTGACATTTGCATATGACCTCTGCGAGGTCACAGGGCAGTGAAGGATGGTATTTGGGGTAGAGATGGACCATCCTTGGTCCGAATGCGTCATGGGAGGTGTCATGTTGTAGCTCTCGGGGTGTAGACCCCAATTTTAGGGATAGCCACAGCATCTGTGACGTCATTGGTGCCGTCATCAGTACGAGTAGTAGCGAAAGTGGGCATTTTTTAGCAGTGAAGGAGTATACACTATGTACAAATAGAATACAGGTGGTATGTACAAATAGAATAGTAGTGGTATGTATAAGGTACAAAAAAAAAATTCTGTCAGGAGTAGGATTCGAACCTACGCCAGCTCTTCGCCGACCAGCACTTAATACCGGCGCCTTAGACCACTCGGCCATCCTGACTGTTTACAGTTTTTAACTCGTGTATCAACAATTATATAGTGTGTTCGTCATTTTTTCACAAATCCAAGTAAGTAGTGCTCACACCATCGGCCAGGACTTTCCGTTTCGGGTAAAAGAAAGTAAAGGCGTCTCGTTGCTGGATGTACGTCCGCATTTCGGATGCTCTTGGAACTCGGCGCTTCGGAGCTCTTGGAGCTCCGGAGCTCATGGTGCTCCGGAGGTCACTTCCGCTTCCGTTCACATGACCGGAACTGACCTTTGACCCCGGCGCGCAAAGGTTTCCAGCGCGGTGGAAACCTTTACACCGCGCGCGCGCCGGGGTCAAAGGTCAGTTCCGGTCATGTGAACGGAAGCGGAAGTGACCTCCGGAGCTCCATGAGCT
>JAVTVY010010194.1:0-43401 GCA_036873755.1 Hanleya hanleyi
CCTTTGCCCATACATGCCTTGGGAGCATATGCGAATACCCTACTTTAGCGTTGGGAAATAATGCAATAAGATGTGACAAATCCTTGCTCATATTATGATGAAGACAGCAAGAGTTATCAAGTGAGAGATCATTAGCCCCGGCGTGAATTATTATTATATCTGGGCTAGGCAACACAGCTAACTTCTTACTGATGGCCGTCAGAACGCCTGGAAACCCCCGCATGCCGCGAACTCCCATCCAGTGTATTTGTATTCCATGCTGTCGGAAAAGGCCAAGGTTAAATCCACTAGATTTAACACCCGCTCTGCGTTGCGCCCAGTAAAGTATGCTGGACCCGACCATCCATACCGACGTATGCTGGCTTCTACTCCCTCTATAATCTATAACTCAAAAGAACATGTGTTAGGAAAATTGTGCACATAAAGAAAGTGTTAAATTTATAAGCTTATGAAAACTGCGAGCTAATCATACGATGGGATGCGTATGTACCTCCTATATGCCTCAGACTTCCATCTACCGAGCAGTTTGATATTTTCAGCTGGGACACCCATTGCATGACACATGCTTGCGTGTCCAATGCGGAAGCAGTGAGTTGTATATTGCTTGACTGGAATATTCAAAAATACCAGGGCTTTCCTTAACACAGCGGCAAATTGGTATCTACTCAAAGGTGAGCCATCAAAATGAGCAAAGAGCTGATGGCCCATCACACCACATCGCGCTTGCATGAATGATTCCATTATCTCAATGAGACGCAAGCCTTTACTGTCAGATATCAATAGCATTGTCCCTTTTCCTAACTGGTCTGTTTTTGAGAAGCGAATAAAAAGCTTGATCATGCCCTGAAGTTTATCGATTAAAATATCAGAGACTCCGATGGCTTTCAGATTGTGGATTTCTTTTGAATCGGATACTATTTCACTCACACGTAAAAAACCACAGAATGCTAAAACGTAAGCAGCTCTGAAAAGTGCACATTCATATTGTGAACTGCAAACGTATGCCAGTACTCCTGATATCTTAGTGAGTAAAGGTACAGTAATGGGAAGTCGCCGATCCACCTTTGGGTTTGAGCGCTTCATGCCTTCGGACATCTTTTTGATGATAAAATTTTGTGTTGGGTCGCTGATATTCATTAACTTATGCTTATGGGATATCCCAGCTAAATACCTTTGAACAGTAGCTGGGCTGTAATCCTTATATGAAAGATCGGCAATGTACTGGATAATTTGTGAAACTGGGACAGGCCAAATAATGGGTAAATTATATTGCTCTCTAAACCGCTGAAGGGAGGTAACTCCCACGTCATAAGCTGCCCACGTCCGGGGTGACATAGAATGCTGTAACAAACGGCTCGCTTCTACTTCTAAATGCTCCACATCCACTGAGGTACAGGTGTCGGAACTTTGTCTGCCTGAGGAACCAGCTGATGGAAGCGATGCCACTGCAAGCGCGAAATGGAATCAGATATTTCATTATTAATTCCAGCAATGTGACGTGCCCGAAAGAGAATGTTGTTTCTTAAACAGGACAACACTAAAATACGCACCAGCTTCATGACCCTTGTAGACTTGGTTGTCTGTTTGTTTACAATTTCAACCACTACCTTATTGTCACAGCGGAAGAGAATTTTCTTGTTTCTCAACCTATACCCCCAGATTTCTATAGCAACCACAATGGGAAATAGCTCGAGAAAAGTGATATCTTTGGTGATACCTGTATCATGCCAATTTGTTGGCCAACGGCCATATGCCCAATGACCCTGAAAATAAGCCCCCATCCCATGGCTACCTGCTGCATCGGTAAATAATTGGAGATTATCATTGGAAGACCAATATTGGTCCAAAAACACACTCACCCCATTACACTGATCAACAAACTGTTGCCACACCAATAAATCTTCTTTCATTCCGGAATTGAGCCTTATATGATGATGTGGCTTTACTACCCCCATACTAGCATCTATAAGACGCCTACAGAATGCTCTACCCGGGATAATGGCTCTACAGGCGAAATTCAGCATTCCAATGAGGGATTGTAGGTCATGTAGAGTAATTTTTTGGCGACTACTAATTGCCTTGAGACGATCTCTAAGCTCGGTTATCTTCTCCATAGGTATCCGAACCACCATTGCCCTCGAATCAAATTCTAAACCCAAGTAAGGCAAACAAGTACAGGGACCCACGTTCTTATCGTCGGCTAAAGGTACCCCAATATCATCACAAATTTCTCCAAATGTACGAACTAGATAGTTACATACGGGAGATCCTGCGGCACTAGCGAAAAAGAAATCGTCAAGATAATGCTTCATTGTGTCACACAGCCTGTCTTTTTTCTTACGCACCATTCAAGAAATGTGCTAAATCGCTCAAAAGTAGCACAGGAAATGGAACATCCCATAGGAAGGACGGTGTCGATGAAGAAAGAATTCTGGAATTTAAATCCCAACAGGTCAAAATCACGAGGGTGAACGGGCAATAAGCGGACGGCAGACTTAATATCCGCTTTGGCCATTAGGGCCCCCTTTCCTAGTCTCTGTATAATTGCCACGGCGTCATCAACCTTGGAGTAAGAGACAGAACACAGAGAAGAGGGGATGTGATCATTAACTGATGTTCCAGTATTCTTTGGGTATGACAGATGGTGAATCAATCTATACTCGCCAGGTGCTTTTTTCGGAACTAGCCCGATAGGGGACACTCTAAGTGTTGGTATAGGCCTATGAGCAAATGGCCCAATTATCCTACCCATTTTTACTTCCTTTCTAATTTTTTCGGCTGCTATGTCCTCTGCTGAATTGACAGACTTTAAGTTCTTAGCATCAGATGGAATGCGGGGACCAGTATAATGCAATGAGAAACCTTCCTTAAAACCAAATTCTAGTATTCTCTTGTCGTCTAATTTGGGGTAGTCTTCTAACCAACAACATAAACGATCAAGCTTTATGGGAGTAGTAGCTAATTTACAAGGGTCAAATACACAATAGGAAAAGTTGCATGGCCGCTGAAGCTGTAAACCTGTTTTACTGCCTGTCATTTGAGGGTTGCTTTCCTGTGTTTAAGGAACGAAAATTATTCTTCTTGAAGCAGGTCTTCACTGAATGTGTGCCACCACAATGGCTGCAGTTGTGGTTGAATTTACATGGTCTTCTGGAGCAACCATCCCCATTAAACTTAAAGCAGACCTGAGATTTCTTGTCGAGGTTTTTGAAAGCCAGGGACCCTCCAGAATTAGGTTTGGGAAGCATACTAGTCAGCCATAACTCTCCGTCTATGTTAGGGTTTCTAGCCAGTCTTAGCCGAAACTGCTGATCATACGCAATCCACCCCGACCCACGTGAAGCGAGCATCCGGACAACACTCATATATTTGAGGAGCTGTCTAGCTTTACTGGGATGTTTTTGCAGATATATACTGGCGAAAATTAAGAAAGCTGACGTCCAAGTTTCAATATTATCAATTTTCTTGACTTGAGTCTTTGGCTTAAGTAAAACTTGCTCACCCTCCTTACCTGTCAGGGCAAGCGAACAAATTTGCTCTCTCAACTCCTCAGGTGTTTTCAAAAGTAGTGGCAATTCAATATAATCCCCCGCCCAGATTTTGTATTTAATTTGTAAAGGGACATGAGCCTCTAAATCATCACCTACACTAATCAGTGGGGTGGGTTGAGTTGCTATGGTTGGGGCTAATCCACATGGTCCCATTTCCACTGGCGCGACATCATATCGGCCACTGATATAACTACAGGCAGGGGGGAAATTATGTTGATTTTGTAAATCTCCTGCACCGCTACTAGGGGCTATTTCTGTAGTTTGCACACGTATAATGCTCGGTCCCGGGCCACAGGGGTCAAACCGAGTACGGTCATTCTGATTGGTCGAAACTGGGGGCATGGCCTGGTGCATTACATGTGCCCCACTTATGATTGTGCTGGGGACTGTTGGACTAAAGGCAGCATGGCGCCCAAACTGATCTCCATTCCCACATTGTGAATAAATCATATTTCGCGGAAGAAACATGGTATCATGTTGCGGTTGAAAACTAACCGACTGTCCCATAGGGACATTGCTTGCATTTGGCATACACAAATTTATCATACTACCTGCAGGCCTACTTGGTGCAGACATCGCCAGACCTGTGCTAGTAGGCGACTGCACGCTCCCCTGGACTGGCAAACTTGTTTCCTGTTGATTGTTGACGTTGCTAGAGGTTTCCTCAACACCACCGTCCCCCAACTCGTGTGAAGATGGCAACCTATCGGTTCTCCTTGATCGCTTGGCGACTGGGGGGTCCAGTACATGGTCATCGAGACGAGCGGGGGTCGTCGTTACACGCCTCCTAGCTGCCAGGGTCCGCTTAGATAATCTAGGCTTAGCTCTGGGCATATTTCAATACTTTACAGTACTTTCAATTCGATTAAAAATACTTGCGAACAGAAAAAATCTCAATCTCTGGCAGCAGGGTGCGTACAGCACTGTCCACAATCTCCTGGCTTCGATTGCATATACCTTTCGTCTAAACGGCTGCAGGAATGATCTCTGCCCCACCGTAATAAAAATGTAGAACGGAAGGAACAGTTCGTATGATTCGATGATATTCCATTGGTTTGGCGTTTTGATTGGCATGGATCACCAGCGCGTGATGGATAATGCATGAATGAAAGAACGTACCGGTTCTATTTTCAGGTTGTAGTCATAGATACCTACCCCTCCCTTCCACGTCATTTTTTCAATGAAAAATCCGCCATTGTGTTGCTAAGCCGCGTCACAGCTCTGTAAATTTTGTAAAACTGCTCTATCCAAAAAGAGTTTGTTTGCGTTTGTCTTGATATAATACCGTGCTGATGTTATTCATGACATAATTGAAATGTATAATGGCATGGTTGACATAACTGTACAGTTAGAAACTAAATTATATGACATGTTTCGCGTAATAAACTGCGCGCATAATAATGTAACAGCTCATTACATTTTTGTTGCCTGTGGGTGAGATTAGATTTGGAGCTGTTTGTAAAAAGCGGAAAACGGATCGAGGCTTGGTGAATGCACTGTCCAGTGTCTCCAGCGAAAGACCTCGTGTCTACCCGCGCAAGCGTACTTACCACCACGTCAATACACCGCCTCAGTTAGACCAATGGGAAGAAACTTGTTGCACACGACAGAAAAAGGGGGGAGATAATTTTACATGTTTAACCCCAGTTATCTCCCTTCCACCATGAAATAACTTGCTGTACATACAATTTCATTTACACAAAATTACTGGCAGGATACAAGCCAGTACTTCAAGTTTAATAATGTAAATTAACGGTGATTACGTTAATTTCATTTATTGTCAGAGGAGTTGCACAGACCAGCAAATAAGGGGTAGGACTGCCTTAAACCTCCTTAATCACCAGTCCTTGCAATATTGAAAATAGGTAGCATTTGTGCTAATTATACAATATATTTTCTTTAAGGAGAGGCAATCGGACAATTTGGAGCTGCGATTTAGAAGAAATATTCAATATTTATCATGGATGCAATTTAGAAGAAATATTCAATATTTAGCATTTGTGCTAATTATACAATATATTTTCTTTCGGGAGAGGCAGTCCGACAATTTGCATTTGCGAGTTATCATGAATATTGAATATCTCTTCTGGCTGCAATTTAGAAAGAAATATTGAATATTTAGCAATTGTGCTAATTATACAATATATTTCATTTGGGAACAGGCATGTCAAAGTGCTAACTAGCAGTAATCCTAGAAATTATCTTCAAAGTAGCACACCCCTTTCTAAATATCACTGATTTTAGAAATTATTTGCGAAGTAGCAGATCTGCTAAATAGCATGCGAGACAATAATAACCATTCCTGCACCTTAATGACGCTGAGGGACTATTATGCCCTCAATGTAGAGCTATATACTATGTAGATATGAAATCTACGAACGATGAGATCATCGAAGCGCCTACAGCCGTAGCCGATGATGACCAGCCCGTGGCGGGGTCAATTCCCGTTGTGTCATACTACCAGATATTCTACGGCAAGTTCGATTTGCAACATTACAATGACGTAGCTCGTTAAAAGAAGTTACTTTTGAAACAGCAATAATTTTACATAATCGCAAATTATTTAACTAAAAGACGGTTGCGAGTTAATATATGATACATTGAGTAATAACTAATCCTTTTGTATTGTTTGAAAATGGGATAAAAATGGAATTTCGACCGAAACGAATAATTCTGTACGACTGGCCTACAAAAACGTTACTGTCGAGGAAACCTATTCATTTAAAAATAGAACGTACCAAAATAGCACAGAGTCGACTGTGCATTTGACGTCATAAAGGGCGGCTGACCCGGCCTGGACAATAGATATACACACGCCAGGGTCCGAAGGAGTTATTCTCGGGTAACCATCACACATTCTTTATGACCTATTCCAAGGTTCTTAGCGTTACATGTACATGATCAGGTCAGGGCATTTGCAGCATTTCTGTTCTTCATTCAATACCAGGGGCGGCGGAAGGAGTTAAATATTGGGAGGAGGGCGAAACCGGGGGTGGGACCGGGAGTGGGTGTCCCCCACCCGCGAAGCGGGGGGTTCGGGGGTCCTCCCCCGGAAAATTTTTTAGCGTCCATTTAACGCATTTTAGAGCATTTCCGAGGCCTATTAGGGGCGATGATTCACAGCGAGTTTTCCTATTTTTAACTCTTCCGAAACGCTAAAAAAATTATAATCAACAAGGCTGAACATCGATGCAGAGTCCAACTGATTCAACATCGTCTTGTGCGTTTCCTATTTCAGTGACAGTAGATAAATATTTCGTCTTTTTTGCATCGAATGTGTCCCGTTGCTATTTTTAACACCGGGACCCCAGCAAGAGAAGAAGCCATTGATAATACTTTTCGTTATTTAAATTCGAATCGGATGAAAAATTGTTGGTGCCATCAACTACAATGCCCGCCACCATGATTCTTTATCGGCAAGCAGGAGAGGCGGCCATCTTAATACGGAATATTAAGTTGAGGAACACGGCCGGGGATTCCCGCTGAAGCTAGATAGGACAAACACTGGACAGATGTTGGTATATTTTCGACATTGCATTTAATTGAATATATTTGCGATGCAGGAATCCTGAGGGTTTCAACACGAGGTTCAATACATTCAATAAAGTTAACCTAACAGGGATCAAAATTATCGCGGCAGTCGCTACAACACACATCTGCATGTTTTTCACGAAATAGCACATGCTGCGGATTTCAATTTCATACTATAATGATCATGCAATCGAGCTAGAACTTTCACATATTATGCTCTCTTGCCGTTACATCAAAAGATATTTTTTCGATTTCAACCGCACCACGCACAGGCCAAAATGCCGCCTTATCATATATCTCCTTATCATGTCAAATGGAAGATACAAGTCATTTAAATTCATTCAACATGTTTGACAAATTGATTAAGCGAGCTTATCAGTAAGAGCAGGTATAAGAACAGCAGTACCGTACAGAATTTAACCACATCCACACACAGGACTCCTTCGTGAACTTTCACATCAACAGATATCGTGGATATTTATACTACTTGCACGAGATCACCAGAAGGTAGACTATACATTCATTAGTTCGAGAATAATTCTCAGTTTGCCGATAACGCATTCTCGCAAGTTTGAGACCATTAGGCCTACACAGGAGAACAGGAAACGCTATACCATGGTATTGTAAATTCCAAATACCCGTGCACATGCATAGGCGTTATTGCTGAGCGAAATTATTATGGAGACCAAGTGGTTAAGCGAAATTATTGGGGGGGCCAAAGTGGTCCTTGGCCCCCCTCTCTGAATATTGGGGCTACTCGGTTCCGCCGCCCCTGAATGTATAGTACTGTTCATACGCCCGATGATATGTACTTTTGTCGTTAAAAAAATAAAACTGAACGTACTTGTAGGCCTACTCGTTTGAAGCAGCAGACATTATAAATTTAGTTGACCTACATTATGCATTGAAGATCAACCATTGAAACGCGGAAAACAACGAATTACGTCAATTATACAGTATTTTCGCCTGCATGTTGTCTGATCGTTGTCTATTCTTGTTTATCTGATGATGCTAAACAATAATGATCTTGTGAACTTTGGGATAGGCCTAGGTCATAAATTTTCTGAAGATGTACCATTTTGCGTTCTGGATACATAAATTAGTATAGATGTCAAGAGCGTGAGCCAATCAGCTGTCGACATTATGACCTCGACCAATACACGTTACAGAATATGAATATTAATTCAGCGGGAAACAGTCACGAGTTTAGTTCAACCAATGGGCTACACAAAATATGTAAATGAGCTGTCTGACCTCGTTCCAATCTGGCGAAACTCGGTCACCAGCAAACACGTTTCACGGCTGTTTGGATTTTTATTCCGCAACAAATTTCGCTGAACTTCAGAGAATAACTTAGCTTTTTCCACTCATTTTCCCCGGACTCTGTACATATATTTCCTCTGACTTTCCATGTCCTTTCAACGAAATTCCATTACTCTTAGCGCCTGGAATTGCATGGCTTGTGCCAACCACCTCGCTGTTATTGGAGCCTGCGAAATGGAGCATGCGCTGTGGGGAGGTTGGGCTTGTGCGAGGCCTGTTGTGAATGCTCTAAGGGGCATCAAATGAGAACAGTCTCCGGGCAGGAGATCAAAACTACACATGTGCAGAAGAAAAAAGAAAAAAAATCTGAAAAGTGATACTAATATAGGGTTTACCCTTGGTAAACCCGATAAAAACCGAATTGACAACCGCTGGAACGATGCTTAACGCACACATAGAGCTAACTATGTAGACATACCTCGGATTGATTCAGCAGGCATACTTTTGTAGGTACATCTGTGGAGACCGATGTGAAAGAAAACTTAGTCCGTAGTAGAATGGAAACTTATAATATATTCTGTTACATGTCAAAAGCGCTGCGAATAGGTATATATATCCTAGGGGAGGAAAGTCTTTCAGATTCGGGGCATCTCGGCCTGTCGCATGACATAGAAAACATTGTTCTCTGCATAGTTCGTTCTACCAGCGAATACAAGAAATCTTCCCTAACTTATTTGACGCCGATGTTCTTCATTATATTTATTCGTAAATTAAGAAAGCAGTTAATATATTCGTGTTGACAAAGGTCACTTGTGCCATATAAAGTAATAACAGGCGGTCAGTTTGTGTGTCGCTTATATCTCTTCCCAGTGAAATTGCCCGAAGATAAACCGCACACACCTACGGCCGTTCACGGCATTATTGACCTTTATGTCAGTGCACACGAATACATTATGTTGCCTCCCTATGTAATTGAGCCCAGAAACTAAATCCTAGTTTTGCATCTACCCCACCTATCACGCTAACGCCCTCGACGAGTGTTGCACGATGACACTGGTTTTACATCCAGCTCTGCTAGTTACGTGACTCTCATCACGGGATCGGCTTCAAGGAGCGCCTCTCGTTGGGACATCAGCCGACCCCTTCGGACCACCTCGGCCCATTTGAGAGGGATTTTCCCCATGTTTAGAGTAGACTCCGTGTTTTCGCTATTTATGTGTCAAAGGGAAAAGTCATCATTTTTATATCTAACCCACCTATCACGTGATCTCTTCTCTATCATACACATTGCCATAGCAACCCTGTATCTGAGGTCAAAGGTCAAGGATCGTGACGTCATGACGCGCCATTTATGCCCCATTTCATGTCCCGCCATACAGAAATGCGATCAGATGTGCCCTTCCTATACTACTACCCCAAAAGGTTCCGATAATCAATGGTGTTACAGATACACATTTGAAGAAAAAATGGATTCGGCTTTAGATTTACATGGCGTAATGCATGCAGATCCCATAAAGAATGCCTGTCATTCCAATAATTGAAAGTAGTTTTTTCTCGGTTTCTTTGACTGATATTTTTCAAAGCTGACTTGTAGCTTAGTGGAGCTAATTCTATATATTGGCATCAAGTTCGTGCTCCTTGAAATTTCCCTTGAAAATTCGATATCTTTTGTATCATTTTCATACTAGTTAACTCCCTTCTCACACTTCAACGTATTTATCGGTCCCATGTTAAGGCGCCTTGGGTGTGTCCTGTGCATGATTTAAATCTCACAAGTCTTATAGTACATAGAGGTGTACGAGTCTCACGATTCATAACTTAACAATGTTATCATATTTGTATATATTAAATATAAGTATAGTCTTGAAGCAGGTCGTGTGTACGTTTTTCGAAGAAAGATCAGTTGGTTGGCAACAGCATTCACACGTGAAGATCGAATTTGTACGTTACTTCGGTGAGGTTAGTAAATAACTTATTAACTTTACCGGCTGTAGGTTAATAAATAACTTATTAACCTCACCGGCTTCACAAGCACAACCCATTGCCGACCAGATAGTTCAGGAGAATAAACGACTCGTGGCAGACAATGAAACCATGGTGTAACAACTGTTCCACTGACGTGACGTACTTTTGAGATCTGGTTTCTAGAGCGAAATTATTCCATTCTTTACGAGTCATTTCAATATCCCTAGAGATATTTCAAACAAGAGTGACATTTTATGTATTAGCTTTACTATATCACAATAAGCCTTCATCTACTCTTCCTCTAGAAATTCACTTCTCAGGCCTATCATTTAAACGAACCTTTTCTGTATTTTCTTCTGGAGCGTAAGAATGCATTCGGTCTAACAAATTCGTTATATTCCCACTGTAGAAATCAATACCATAGTCAATTTCATGAGAGGGGATAGTCAATTTCATGAGTTTCATGAGTTGGTAAATGGACAAAATATGTTTCCATAATGATGGTTCCACTATAACGTCAAATATTGGTCATTCCATGCCAATTCATGTTTCAAATATACGTTTGATAATCACAATAAAATGTAGTCATTTCGTAAATTACATATATTTTTGCAGGATATTCGGACTATGAATGGAATTGTAATGGGCCACTTCATGAATAGCGTAAAATAAACATCATGCCTTGCCATTTATACTGTTGTGTATTCCGCTAATTACAATGAAATTATCCTACATGTAAATACAGAATTACCTTAGGCCCCAATAATTAAATCTAAGGTATTTTGAACCTTGATAAACCAGAACCGACACAGACTATAAGTTGATCCCAAGTATGGTCGGTATACGCAGGATTAACTGTACATCAATAGTTGGCCATTTTCTACTACCAAAACTATTTACGTTTGAGATTTGTCAGAATATGGCTACTGATTCCCACTACATGTATCTCTTAAATGTAGTTTATATCTAATTGTCTCAGCATGCAAATACAGGATTCAGTCGACAAAGAACAAGATCTCTATTAGTTCCTTTCCACGCATTGATCGTGTTTGTCTCAAATCGTTATACCCAAAACTAACATAACATAGCTCTTTTGAAGAAAGGATGAAGAGTGAATAGTTTTCAGTCATGTTAGCATCATGGTGTCCATTCTAGCAAATCCATATCACTGACAATTCGATTTGTTTTGTTAAAAGACATCTTTGAATCCCATATCTTGAAAATATAATTCTGATTTCAGCTCCGTATGCTCAGTAACACTGTTAGACTGGTTTATCACTGTTTATATTTATGAAATTATATTTTGGGATCGATCATGATGAACGGGGAGGGAATGAGACGGTCCAAATTCAGGCAAGTGGAACCATGTCACCCAGGCCTCTGACATAGGGAGAGATAGGAGCACTTTTCATTTCTTATACGAGAATATCATGAGCTTTCCTTGTCATGGACTCAGCAACGGCTATTAATGGTATGGTCTGTTATTGTGTTGTATGATAATGCAATACGGCTACATAATAAGGAGGAGAAACGCCCCCTATGTCGATTATATGTAGTATCTATTTATATATATATCATCTGAAAAGTTTGCAGCCTGAATTCAGCCTTAAACTATGGAGAACATCAGCATAGCTAGGATTCCCTGCTCTCCTTGATAATTCTCATGGGAGTTCCAGGAAACTTTGCTGCCCTCATCCTCTCTGCACAATCCGTCTGGCGTAAACGGTTGATCAGTTTGGCCTATTTACATCTAGCCTCAGTGGACTGCATCTTATGCTACCATGCCACCATCGTGTTTATACTGGAAAGCATCGAGTATTACAACTACTACAGTGATGGCAAGAACTACCAGAATTTCAAGCATTTCGGTGACTGAGAGCCTGTTTTGAAATTCATCTACAAGGAGGTCACAACAAGATTATACATATCTTGTACTTTCATTTCCACCCTGACACTGACATTTATAGCCGGATACCGTACATCGGCACGGTAGAACGAAATGAAATATTGGCTCTGGAATCAGGCATCTCTTCCGTCAACACCAGCACTATGGTGTCCTGCACACCTTTGGTTATTCTCATGGCGTTTATCGGTGCATGAATATTCCTGACTATTCTCACTTACGTATTCATTTGCATCAAACTGAGATACGACTTTCAGAAGAGCAATTTTGGAGAAGGAAGCCAAAGAAAGTTATTCTTACGTCGACAGGTGAAGCATATTGTCACTCATGCCGTTCTCTTTGTCGTTATGATAACAACATTCTTGCCAGGTTTTTTATTTGCTGTAATTCATGATCAACCGGGAACTGTGATTCTACGATTCATGGTGACAGTGGCTGAAGTGAGCAGTGCAATAAACCCCTTCGTATACAGCCTTTTGCTTCCTGGTAATAAAGTTGCACTCAAACAAATTTGCGAATGTGATAAGAGGAAAGGACAAAACGCATCTATCAACACAACGAAGCTATCAATTATCAACATCTAGAAATGTTGAGTTGAGCTCTCAAGTCTATCTGACCTTCGGAATGAAATAGAAAATTGGCGGGAAAACATGTAAGCAAACACATGAAGGTGAACTGTTAGAGAAGATTATCGAGAAGAACGTGCTCTTGTGGTTCCTGGATATATAACGGTGACTGGGAACCTTGAAAGTAGAAAGACACTATTGCTAAATGTGTTGGAATTTTATTGCCGATGCTCAATTATGATTGTGTTTGTGTTTGATGTGTTTCGGGTTTGTGTCGTAGCTGGCCATTTACGGTATTTCAAATGTCGTTGTTGGGAGACTTCCGGTTTATATGGAACAGGCACCGGTTAATAAAGGGATGATACTATGGAAATACTATTGAATGCAATAGTGATGAATATATGCTATTCCCGGTGAAGAAATTGGCAAATATGCGACGAGAAATAAAACAAGGATATCTGCTAGGAGCGAGGCCAACGAGACACTCGCTAACCAACAACCAGAATAGGTTTGACAACAATGAAAACCACGAAAGCAGCCAACATTTTTGACATCATATCTGTAATGTCTGGTATGTCTGTTGATACTATGTAAATTATGCCTAATTTTAAGACAAAATTATTTCAAACTAAGACTATAGAGTATTGCGTGTCACATTGAAAAATTGTTCAGTACATTCCAGGAGTTTGAAATGGAATTTGAACATCTTGATAGCCGTATGACAAAATCGGAGACTGAAAGAAACAGTCAATGAAAATATTGATCCAAGAAATGACCATCAACACCGTTTACTAGCATATAAAAGAACGAGCGGAACGCAAAGCTCTGAGAATATATACCAACTTTGAGATGGTTGGACTAGTTGTTAGATAAACTGGAACGTTGAACAAGTCTGTTGCCAGCTGTTGCTCTTACTTTTGGCGCATCTATCACAACAAAGAAAATTAAACTGTGTCGTTGTTATTAATGGCAAGGCTTTGGTGTAAGACCTCCCATTGAAAAAGGTAATATCCTGGACAAAAGACTGACAATACAACTTGCAGCAGATCCTTTGTCAATTATATTTCGTGAGTCTTACACCAAATCGTTGCCTTATTAATGAAATGGACAATATAGGTATACAATTTCGCAGAGTACAGGTAATATCTGCACGGGTGTACACTTTGTGTTTGTGTATATTGCTGATGTACGTGATAAAAGTTATGAACATGAATAACAGATGTTTTACCTTCACTTTTTGCTATGATCTTTCGTCATTCTAATGAAACATGCCATACGAAGTCATATCACTATACACTAAATCGTAGCAAGTTATCCATCACAGGACCATTGACTTGATTCCAAGAAGAGGTTAGAGTAAAATATTGCCGAAATAACTCATACTCCATTATATGAGAATTTCCGACCGTGAATTACCGAGCACAGCTGGAACATGATATTAAGAATTAGTGTTATATATTCATGTTGACATAAAATGGTGATATACTCATTATCCTGTGTGTGATCAACGTCTTGAAGAATCTCCCCCACATCGTTTCAAGCTGCTGTGACCTTTTATCATTCTAATAAAATATACCTAGCTAATATTGCTCTCAGAATAAGCGTACGTGGCCATTGACTGGATTTTACGAACAGACTAGGGTAAAATACTAGTATTGCAAAAATTACCTCTCCCACATTATACCAGTATTGCGTACAACGGATTAAACTAGACATATATGACTCTGAAATGAGGTCACTAGATTTCAGACCCAGGTTCGTCAGATTTAGATTTTTGCGTCTCAAAGTACCTCTACGGAAGAACGGAGACAAGGCGGGATACAGAAAGACTTCTGAAGTCTTAACACTACGATACAAAGTTGACCAAAGAGGGGAGCACAGATCAATAGTAATAATTATAACAGGACAACATAGTCCCTAACCCCAGGCGGGCAAACAGTGGATAGCGCGGTGCGCATGGTACCGGTGCTATTTTAGAGCTCGGAGAAACATTTAACAACAAGGAGACATTATAGTCAGGTAGCCAACACCCAAAACTGTATTTAATCGTAAAGTTGACATTCATAATCCTATGAGTGCCACCGTAGTACCCTTCGGCAATTGTTTAGCTCATCTTTTCTGGACGATTTGACGCTCATGTTAACCTAGCATCTCATAATAGGCCACAATTACAACACAATGTCAATCTGTTAAGTTGGGTATCAAATAGAAGCTAATGACACACAATGCTAAAATGTATTATATTATTGAATATTGTAGCATGCGAGAATATTTTTGGGCCATAGCAGTGTAACCTTGTGTCAAACAACGTTTCAGCTCTAATTTCGAGAAACCATGGACAGCCCAAATGACTAATGTGCGGAACATTTTTCTGCTTGGGTAGCAGGGTTTAGCTCGGCATACGTGCACAACATATGTATCTCGGTTACGGTAAATCGTTACGTTCAAGGTAAGTGACCTTGACCAATACACAATTGTGTTGAACATGACACTCTTCCAGATAAATAGTGAATCTGAGGTTTCCTCCCCTTTCTTTTCGCGAGATAAACTATTAGTATCAAACAAAAATGACGGAAATAGCTAAGCTGTGCTTCAGATACAGGAAACTGAAAGTAGGGAATGGTTCAACTTTTTTCAGTTATGGCCAATTGGGCTCCTAGAATGAACCAAGTATGAATTGCTGCTGGAGGTTGATTGTTGGACAATAGTAACGCGGAGAGAAAGACAGATATCATGATAGATGAGATGATGTAGCAGGGGAGATATGGTTAAAATACATGTTGCTTCACTCATATACAAATCTCTATGAAGAGAGTTTGTCCCTTGCATATTGAGATGTTGAACATTTAGCTCAGATATGTTTCTATGCGATTACGGATTTTATTGTTGCGGCATTAAAAAGTTATCCCCATCACGATACACCTCATGTTCTTAGGCTATTACAAGCATGTCTAGCGCGTATGCCGTTGGTTTACAAGAAAGGTTTACGTTGAAAGGAAAACATGATATTCACAGAGATTCGTTTCACAGTTGCCCTGCAACCTGTTGACCCCGTCCGATTGATGAGCCAAATATTCCAAGAGCAGCTGTTTGATGACATCATGGGTGGTCGAATAGGGCACGGACGAATGGACTGCAACATCACTCGAATGTCAACAAGATCAATAGCGATAAAATGCGTTCCAGGATTAGGTATTTTTTCTCCAGATGAGATTGCAAAGCCTAGCAGCATTGTAGCCTGCTTTTATTGTCTATGAGATACATTGGTGATTACTGACCCTACAAAGTATTATTTTCAAACATGCAAGTCTTAATATTGTCTCCAGATTTAAAATAGTGAAATCTGAAGAGCAAAACTCTACACGGCGCTTGAATTTCTCCTGCTGAATACCGTCACAGGTGTAGATCTCAGCCGTCGGAGAGCAGTCATTAAACAGATTCGCGTGTTCACAATGGGCGTATTATCCTATTCAATATCTGCGTTTCAGTAGCAAATTGCATGCATTTTTTATTGAAGAAAGTGTACTGATAATTTAATGACAGATAATGTACACAAATGTTGGAAAGATAAGAAAATCGGCAGAATTCCTGCGTCTGGCCAGGTGATGAAGCATGCTGATTAAATATATGTATTGCCTTGATTTAAGCATATATATGATGATTCTTCCGTCTTTACAACCAACGGTGTGATAAAGCTGTTTACTCGCTGATCTATATGGAAGACATATAAGTTCTGCTGAAACAGTTTTTAAGCTGAAGAAATCAAGGTAAAACAACGTCTGCCTAGTAGCTTGCCCGACCGCTGTGCAGGCAGATTCAGGGATTCCGAGCGTGAACCACCTCGGGAGCACGGTAAAAGCACACGCGGCATAATTAAATACCGATACGCACTTCACTTTTCTCAAAGAAATGAAATTTATTCAGTCTGGGACTACTTAAAAACCCCTGATTCAGTACACTTCAATGATACATATTACAGACGGCCACACAGGTGGATAACACCTATAGATGGAACCAGAAATTGTTTGCAGAATTAATTTTTGTTCGTTGTCACAGTCTAGTATCGGAGATATCCTTTTACATTTGTAACTCAATCAGAACTAAATTGCTGAGCTAATTCGCATCATATTCTCTTCCACCCATTGTCTCTGTAGGCCTAATATGGCCTGGTACCGGACATGTACACAATGTACTCGGTACACCGTCACACCTATATCTTAGCAAATTGAGTTGAGTATTCTGGTCAGCATCAAATTTTCACGTGTCGGAATTCCTCCTCCTGACCCAGATTGATACGAGAATATCGTTACTAATTCATGGTCAATTCCCGATATTTCGTCCACACTATGATAGTTATATGATGGTAGGGCATCAGCTGATCTGTAAAATTTGAACCTAAAAGAGGACAAACGAGGAAAATACATCTTTGCAGTCACCATGAATCACTGACGGGTATGCAAATATGTTGAATATGACCCCAATAAAATTTGCTAATAATTCATGGAGAGTTATGTCTTAACTTTTGGCATTCCATAAAAATCTGGTAGTGTCGCGAGCCTGTCTGACCCAAGGTGACCTTAACCCTATCTGGCCTGGGCGATTTGGGGTGTATCGCAGCCTGGGGGGGTGGGGGGGGTTGGGATGGCCGCCGTGATGACGTCACAGTGACGGCATCTTCTCGGAAACCATTTTTCGGCCTTTTTGGGGTCGATTTTTCGAATTGTTTCCCGGAAAAAAATCAAATAAAATATAGAATAATTAGTTTTGCATAAATAAAATACTTTCATGGCATTTTAGGCAAGAAAAATGTGAAGAAATGGAGCGAAAAGATTGAAAAACACGACTTTCGCGGATACCCCATGGCCGCCATTTTGAATTTACCCATGATCCTCTGCCCGGGGGTATATGAAAATAGGCTCAAAATGACCCCAATAAGATAAGCTTTCAAGTCACCAAGTCTTAGTCTCCTCGGTTTTGTCGTTTCGGAGCAGCAGAGAAAAGTTCACTATGGGAGGGGGGGGGGGGGGCACTTCCCCCCCAGGCCAGGTAGGGTTAAATGACCCCAAATGACCTCGCCTGATATATCATTCGACTGTGCATGTCAATGGCTTCACTTTGATATCCAAATTGGGAGGTTTATGTTGCTTTCCATTTTTGCACTAATAAAGAGATGTCAGGTTAAAAGGAGCGTGGGCTAGGAAAAAGTCACGGTGCCCTCCATCGAATTATGAATGTACATATGCCCAGGTACCATTGGCAGCAACATACACATTTGTACGCAACTTAGTTACACCAATACCAACAGAAAATACAGGTAAACATGTTACCTTGCATGCTTTGCGTTAAATTGGCTAACATCGGCAATCGTCAATGTCTTATTACTGCACTGCAGGAAACATCACGACACGGTCAATAATCATCATAACGTTTACATAACGTACACACGAACATGTGCGCATGGCACGGTCAATAATCATCATAAAGCGATAAAGACGACACGAACATGTGCGCACGGCACGGTCAATAATCATCATAACGTTTGCATGACGTGCACACGAACGTGCGCACGGCACGGTCGGCCAATCATCATAACGTTTACATGACGTACACACGAACATGTGCACACGGCACGGTCAATAATCATCATAACGTTTACATGACGTACACACGAACATGTGCACACGGCACGGTCAATAATCATCATAACGTTTACATGACGTACACACGAACATGTGCACACGGCACGGTCAATAATCAGACATTACGGCTGACGTACACACGAACAGGCACGATGGCAAATAATCATCATAAAGTTTACTTGAAGTACATTACACGAACATGTGCGCACGGCACGGTCAAAACTATCATAACGTTTACATGACGTACACACGAACATGTGCGCACGACACGGTCAATAATCTTCATAACGTTTACATGACGTACACACGAACATGTGCGCACGGTACGGTCAATAATCATCATGACGTTTACATGACGTATACACGAACATGTGCGCCAGGCACGGTCAATAATCATCATAACGTTTACATGACGTACACACGAACATGTGCGCACGACAGGTCAATACAAATCATAACGTGTACATGACGTACACACGAACATGTGCGCACGGCACGGTCAAAAATTATCATAACGTTTACATGACGTATACACGAACATGTGCGCACGACACGGTCAATAATCATCATAACGTTTACATGACGTCACGCGAACATGTGCGCAAGGCACGGTCAATAATCATCATGACGTTTACATGACGTACACACGCACATGTGCGTACGACACGGTCAATAATCATCATAACGTTTACATGACGTACACACGGACATGTGCGCATGGCACGGTTAATAATCATCATGACGTTTACATGACGTACAGACGAACATGTGCACAAGGCACGGTCAATAATCATCATAACGTTTACATGACGTACACACGCACATGTGCTCACGACACGGTCAATAATCATCATAACGTTTACATGACGTACACACGAACATGTGCGCACGACACGGTCAATAATCATCATAATGTTTACATCGAACTTGAATGAAACAAACGAATAAAATTGAAATGTTCACATACACAACACGCTAAGTATATATTATTGTGTATCGGTTATGCTTATGTTTCCATATATATAGACGACGGCATCAGACAAAACGAACCTCTTCTTCTATAAATTTGGCTCCTAAAGCTATGAACGATGCGAATTCTGAGGGTTCAAACCCTTACATTCCTGTTGGCTGCACTTTAACGATGATAAAATTATTTTCACAGGAACACACGTTAATTTTCATACAAGTTGTGTCAAAAAGAAATAATTAATTATATATGAGTCCCTTTTTCGCGAGTTTCGGCATCCACGCCTTCCTCACCACTTCACTTGGTACACCGATCCACCGTCTTGTAGAATTGACCTTCTCTGTGCTGGCAATTGTAGTGAGCGGAATGGCCGGTCACTGCATCGACACAGGCAGCCTGTCATTGGCGCTCCTTCTTCGCCTACGCTCTGACCTCCGCGTGAAGTACCTTCCTCTTAAGGCAGAGCTCAACGCTGACGTTTGACGTTTTTAATTACCTTGGCCTGCAACGCCGACATAACACTGGAAGCCTAATTTGCATCCAGTCTGTGTTTCTGCTTCAATTGACGACTCACTTCCCATTTTTGAGCACTGTAGTATGGACCCTTTGGATCAATCTGTCGTACCAATTATCGAGGAAACGTCTACGGACATTTGAACAGGGCATTCAATGACGTGTAAACAAGGTATCTGGCATTAGATCACTAATACTTGTGTTACTTGTTATGTATTAGCATAACAAAATCACAAAAAATCAGAAAACTAGCGATACATAAATCCACTTGGCATGACAATATTCACCTTGTGGGACACTAACTGCGGAAGTCTTGACAGGGATTGACCATGGAAATTTCAAGTTCCCGACACTTACACCTGATCAGTGCTACCGAATGTCATTCAATTTGTAAACAGGGAGCCTTCCCACCCCTCACTGATCATGTCTCCATCCACCATGCTTTTCCCAAAGTGGCCCAAATCAACACCAGGAAGTACAGTTTGAAGCCTCATCTGCAAGTTGAAATATCAGATGTATCAGAAATGCTGAAAAATCGCAGCTCCTCTCAAATTTCTAAACAATGTAGGTCGTATGCACTGACACGCGAGTGATTAACTCCGGTCTGATGCCATCTGTAGCTGAGAACCTTGCCCGCCATCCTTTTGTCATATCACACCGGACGAAGGGCATGGTCCATTCCTTCGCATTCTTTCTGGGAAATACTAATAGTTCTTGGGGGAACGTCAGACTGTATGGGCGTGGTGTGAAAGTTGGGCTATGGCGCGCATGCTCAGCCGTGGAATAGTATAGAAACGGCATTAGATTGGGCGTTTTGGTTCGAGATGAACAATATTGGTCGGCATGGGGCGTGTACGGTATGGGGTTGAAGCATTCATGGGGAGCATCCGATTGGATGGGTGTTGAATGAAAGTCACTTAAGGCTATGAAACACATGCGCAGGCAGAGAATTGTGGGAAAAGGGCATTGGAAGAGACGTGTTGGGGTCCCCTATCGTTCCGAATGGCCCGTGAGAGGTGTCCAGTTGAAGCATTGGTGGGGGAGCATGCGGCTGAACTGGTGTATCGTGGGAACACCGTCCATATGCACATGCGCATTGGAGAAAGGGCATTTGGAAGTCCGGTGTCTAGATGGACCAGCATTGGTTCAAATGGGTCGTGTGAGGTGTCTTAGTGAAGCACCCGTGGAGTAGAGTCAGGCTGGGGGTGATATACGCCCGAGCACTCTGGCAGTAGTAGAGAAAGGGGAGTTTCGCAAGGAAGAGCGTTTGGGGAGATGAAACCATGTTTACTCTGGCTACCTCGTAGCGTTACCTCAACGTTGGTGTGTGTGGAAGAGGAGGACGATGTGGTAGTGGAGGAGGGCGATGGGGTAGTGGAGGAGGACGATGGGGTAGTGGAGGAGGATGTGGAGGAGGACTGATGTTGTGTGTGTGAACGAGTGGTCATATAAAGTCGATTGCAAATCTTTAGAAAGGGTAGTTTCGAAAGTGCAAAGCAGCGCATTTGGCGAGATTGGACCATGTTCGCCCCGGTTCCCTGGTAGAGTTACCTCAATCTAGGTGTGTGTGTGAAGGAGGAGGACGAGGGGGAGTGGAGGAGGAGGAGGAGGTGGAGGAATGGTGTTGAGGGAGTATGTGAATGGAAAGTGTACTTGTGTATTTGTAAATCATTAGCCTCAGGCTGTATCCAAACATGGGTTGTATCATTTTGAAGCTCTTATCGGGTAGAATCAGACTGGTGGTGAAAGGTGTGGGCATGCGCAATTAGAAGTATTAGAGAAAGGAGAGTTCCGGAGGTGGTCCGAATGGGCCGTGGGAGATGTCAATGTGAAGCATTCGTCGGGAAGCGTCCAACTGGAGGGGCGGGTAGTGGAAATGACGTCATTCTGCGCATGCGTAGCCGTGGAATAGTACAAAACGTGCATTTGAGGTTGGAATGTTGAGGTAGAGGTGCACCATCCTTGCTCTCAATGGGCTCTCGTGGTGTACACTATCATTGGCGTGGATTTTTTTTATATGACTAGCACTTTATATGAGTCATCATGTCCATCATAACCAACATTGATCAGGATAGACGAGTGGTCTAAGGCGCCAGTCTGAAGCGCTGCTCCACACGTGGGTTCGAATCCCACTCCGGACAACCACCTTTTGCGTTATACTTCGCCATGTTGTAAAATCATCTTACAAATATAAAACTATATATGAATGAGAGAGTCCGACTGGGTGGTTTTTATTGGAAGTCACATCATTCTGCGCATACGCAGTCGGGTAGTAGTAGAGAAAGGAAGTAGAGAAGTGAAAGTGCCGTCATGCTGCGCATGAACAGTCGGACAGTAGTACAGAAAGATGTCATTTCAGGTGGCAGTTTTGGAGTCGAATTGGACCATCCGTGGTCCAAATAGGCCGTGCCTGGTATCCTATTGAAGCGCTCGTGTGAGAGGGTCCGACTGGAATGGTGGGTAGTAGAAATGACGTCATTCAGCAGAAGCGCAGTCAGGGAGTTGTAGAAAAAGGGCAGTTTGGGAGGTGCGCATGTGCGAGTAGTAGAGAAAGGGGACATGTTCTGATTGGTGAAGAGAACAACGTAGGAGAGTTCTTGTGCGGACTTATAAAAGTGGCCGTATTTCGGAGGTTTCAGCATTCCCTGATACGCTGCAGACGTGTTCTCCTGTACGAACTGCCTGAAGTCATTTACTCGTCCTGAATATTTGCGACCCCACAAGCCCTCTATCTACAACGGCGCACGGCATACTTGTATAACCTGTTCACGGTCATTTTATCGGGCGGATACTTTACGGCGCCACGAACGGGCACTCCACGAGGGAGCGATGGAACAATGTAACGAATGTGGTCAACTCTTCAAACGGCCCAGTCAGATAAGACGGCATCAAACGTTTGATTCATGGCCCGTCCCCACGGCATGGGCGACCGCTTCCCCTTGAAGAAGAGCCGAGGAAGCTCAGTTCCACTGAAGACGCGCCCAGGGTGAGTAATGCCACTGGTGATGCGACCATGGACAGCCCACCTATACACACATTCGAAGAGGGCATGGATGACTAGCCGGACTCTTGCGATACGGTTCCGAGTCATAGGCTGACGACTTCCAACATTTCCGGGAAGATTCAGTGGATGTTCACACGATCTCTCACCGGACGCCTATCCTTTAAGTGACATCCACCGTCGCCATTAGGCCATAAATCGGCGATGTTTCCACCGTCATCGGCCGCTGCTAGACATCTACAATTTCTGACTGATCGACTTCGCCTTTTTTCACAGACACGTAAAAACAATCTGCAACGATCAAATCACGACCTTCAGGTTAAATCTCGCTTTTAACTATTTGCTGCGACATAAGGAGATAGAGAAACCTCGGAATTTCTCTGCCAGTGGCAAGATCAGGGCATATTTACCAACCATCACCAATTGGAGTCAACTCTATGAACACATGTACCTAATAATACGGTATCTTGAATTAAAAAAAACATGGTGTTTGATATTTCACTCTTTGTTCTGAATAATATGCAGACCATCCATAATAAAAGAATGCAAAATGTAAAAAAAAAATGCAAAAATGATTTGACAAGAGCATTAGACAATGAGTCCGATATACGGACAAGAGCATACAAGAAATGTAAACATGCCCATAGTGGCTCTCCCAGCTTGGGTATTTTGTGATGAAGGGGATAATAAATAGTGTAATAAGCAATATGCTTGTTGTTCTTGTTTCTTGGTTGGGTTCATATTGAATGTGCCTGAGCATATTGTTGCGATGAGAGACGGGTTTCTGATAGAACGTACACGTGCTCGACATGATGCCCGGTCAGAGACTAACACACAAATACGCGCACATCCTCCCCCACCCCTCCCCCCACACACCCTCACACAACCACACTTCCTGTACTTGGTACACTACAGGGGAGGTAATTATACGATGTGGCCAGCTCGAACATGGTCCCATTCTCTACTACTCGCACATGCGCACATCGGAAACTGCCCTTTCTCTACTACTTCCCTACTGCGCATGTGCTGAATGACGTCACTTCCACTACCCACCTGTCCAGTCGGACTCTCCCTTACGACCGCTTCAATAGGATACCATGCATGACCCATTTGGACCACAGATGGTTCACCTCGACCTCAAAGCTGCCACCTAAAATGATATATTTCTATTCTACTGCCCGACTGTGCATGCGCAGCATGACGGCACTTCCACTGAAAACCACTCCAGTCTGACTCTCCCCCACGAGCGTTACTCACCTCACACGGCCTATTCGGATCAGCGCACCTCCGAAACTCCCCTTTCTCTACTACTATCCGACTGCGCATGCACAGAATGGTGAAACTTCCAATAACAGTCCCCAAGTGGGACTCTCCCCAAGGAGCGTTGCCTACCTCACACGACCCATTTGGCCTACTTGTTATTGTGACCAGTAAAATTTTACATGTAGGGAGTGGGATTTGAACCCAAGCCCGCAAATGAAGACCAGTAAACGCATACCCTGGGGAAGAAAATTTCATGGATCTTGAGACTGGTGCCTCAAACTACTCGGTCATCCTGAGAATCAGTGGTTATCGTGGTCATAATGATCCATATATGATTCATAATGAAGTATAGCCAAAAAGGTGGTTGTCAGGAGTGGGTTTCGAACCCACGTCCCCACGTCTGTGGACCAGCACTTTGAGTATTGAAATGCTGCTCAGTCGTACACCAGTCAATCTCGGTCCTCGACTCTGGTTTAGTTGAACCGTGTGTACTAAAAATTGCCAGCTAGCGTGGCCGTTTCAGCAGACAATCTGTCAGCCAACAAGATGCTTACTTGTACTACGTGCTAGAAATCATTCACTCGTCTGCTATGAGGTTATGGTGAGATATGTACACAGTCGGTTCAGCGTCCGGATCATCTACAGCGTCATGAACGTTACCTCCAAGGACCAGTAGTCAAGGGGTAAACTTAAGGAATGTGGACACCGCTTCAAACCCCTCTGTCATGTTATGCGACGCCCTGCGCCGCAGCCCCCCCCCCCCCACCCATCGCACGAGAGCCGATGATGATGCCGCCCTATTTCAACAGTCAGATTCCGACGAGAAGACCTTGGGCCATTTGTTCGAAGTGGAGGGGAAGTACACTTAGTGGGCGACCCCATAAATGCGCCCTGCGATCTCTTACACAAAGACAATCCAGTGAGTGACTTCTACCGGCGCCATTGGGCCATGATCCGACGACGTTCCCACCGTCATCGCCATATTCAAGATATTTACAACTTCCGACTGACTGATCTCTCCCGTCTACGTAGCCACGTAGAAGCCATCTTCAATGGCCAACATTCGGCCTTCAAACTAAACGTCGCTTTTGGATAAATCAGATGCAATAAGATGACGGAGTGTACGACCATTCCTTCGCATCACCAATCGTACTTCACTGGAGACGGCCCTGACTCAGCTAGAGATCGTGGATCTCCGCCCCACCACTGCCTCAACAGGACACACCATACGACTCGAAAATGGTGCCTAAATCACTCAAACTCATCCCAAAATGCATACTCTCTCTACTACTCCTACTGATGACGTCACCAATGGCGTCACAGATGGCATGGACAACTCTCAAGTCGTGGTTTACACCACGAGATCTTCAATATGCGATCATACACGTCCTATCAGGATGCGATGCCCTATGCCTCTGCGCACCTATAAAACGCCCACTTTCGCTACTATTCTCCGACTGCTCATGCGCGCCATAGCCCTACTTCCAGAACACACTCGTCCAGTCTGACGACCCCTCACGAGATCGGACCAATTGTGGTCCACCTCGACGCCGGAACGTCCACCCTCGATCCGCCTATGTACTACGCATGCGCAATCAGCACTTTTCAGCGAAATTCGCTCCATGGGCACACGACTCATCCCATCGTCTTGTACAGGGTGAGAGAGAAAAAACAAGGTGCCATATCCCATAGTACACTCCTCAAAAAAATGACCATCCCAATACTCCTACCCAAACATTTCCCGGAGATTCACAGTGAAGTAACTGAAGGGCATCCCTATTCATCAGGGAGGTCACCGGAAATGTCTGGACATTATAACATTGAAATAAATCAAGAGCAAATTCGTACCTACTCAGAATTGTTCGAACCAGGAGAGATATTGGGGCAGTGACCAACAGAGTTATTGCCCTAGCAGAGTTCATTACATCCAGAGTGTATAGATGGCGTTACGATCTTAACCTACTCCTCATCCGGGGTATTTGACAAGCGGATGTCATTCTTATTTCTGCGATGACACGAAAACGGACAGGCAGATGCTTTTTTTTTCCCTTTTTGTGAGTGATTGTACCATGCTATTTTATAATACTAACGTGTCGGTGTATGTATCAAAAGCATGCACACCACTGAAGACAACATGTTGAGATTTGCCGGTCCTCGATGACGTCATGGAAAACCCCTGAGCATTATGTCAGATATATTAATACATCACCCAAATTGAGGACGAAACAATCCTGATACAACCTGCACGGTACTCTCCATGTATTCAGTCGGTCACGTTTTTTTCATGGCTATACGGATCGACCAGCCCTTCGTGTATTCAACCATGTCATGGGTCACCTGCGCTGTATATCATGCTACTTCGCGATTCCAGGAGAGACCAGATTGACTAGCATCTCCGACCTTGAAGAAGGTTATCAATGAACCACCCCCTCCCGGATATTCAGACGAGCGTCCGCGTATTGGAAGTCTCGTTGACATGGGTCTATTTTTTTTTCGTGGGGGCTTCTCCCCGTGAGTGACCGTATTACCGCCGGACATGACTGCATCACTGCGGATGAATACAACGGAGGAAAAAATCCACAGGGTCACTTTCAGTCACGTGACCGGAAGTGCACTCAATTACCTTTGTCGGAACTATAGCAGCCTATAGCAGCCTATAGCAGCCCTCCCTTCCCATCAAGCCAGGTAGGGCTAAGGAATGTAGCCGTCCACGCTGCCATATGTTGGTCCGGATATATGTGAATTAAATCAGGATTCTCCATGGTATTCATCTTTCGTGCAAACGACTCGGAGGACCAAAGCAAAATAATATAACCCTTTCGTATTTCAGAGTCCTGGCATTTGTTCTTATTTGCAGACGGATACCTTTTATTTCCACACAATTTCATTTTCATCTCGCAGATATAGCATTGACTTCATTCCCACATCAAAGCCAGTTGGTGTGCGACCTATATATATCGCGTCTAATAGCATTTGCTAGATGCTCCGAAAAATGTCACAATTTCAATCAGCGTCACAAACCATTTTTGTAGACACTAATTCGACAAGGCCATACCATCAAGCGCTCCAACTCAGTTTCTCAAATTTGGTGATAAATATCACACATCAATAGCCAAGTTTGATAATTTGCCAGATCTGGATTATGGAGGCAGTGTAGGTATGAGTTCAGCGTTAATTACTGTTCAAATATTTCTGTTCGAATCTGCATCGGACTTCTGAAAAGCTGTTCTAGAGAGATAGAAAGATAACCAATAATACCCACAATCTGTAGTAACGTTTATTATAGCCATTCCCAAGCGGTATGTAGGTGTTCTCCAGAAAAGAATGGAATTATCTCGTAAAACTGCTCAAAGCGGTTAAATACATATAGCAGGTCAAAGTTCCACTTCTAGTTGCATTAATAGCCGTAAAGTCTGTCTGTCCGTCCGTGACTTTTTAACTCGATAACCACGCAAGGTAGAGTTACAATTTTTTGTCATCGAAAGGTATGGATCAGGGGAGTGGTCTAGGTCTATTTTGGACGGTGTCTCGGGGGTGGGGGATGGCTACGCCTATATATTTAAGTGTATTATCCGCCTTGGTGATATTTCCCATCCATCATTTAGACAGACAGTGCAGTTAGGTCAAAGTCAACATAAACAGATCAGAACTGTGGAAAATAACACGCTGTGGATCTTTGGGATTTAAAAAATCTCACGAAAGTCTTTATTCTGTCAGTCATAATCAGTTATTCCATGTTATTGTAAGCCTTAATGCATTACAGTTCCGGAGGAGATTTGAATGGCCGCCGGTAACTAATGATCTTTGTGAACCCACTGTTGTTGTTGTTGTTATAGATGTTAGAAAAATTACTCATATGACAAAGTCCCATTAGAGCCTTGATTACTGGAGCAGATTTTACTCCTCAAAATCATCTATGTTAAAAAACCATAATATTTCAAACAATTTCTGACAATCTTGACTTGTCAAAGTTCCACACATGCAAGATATAATGGCAAAACCTTGATGTATCTGTCTAAATCAACTAGTAATTTTTATGTGTTGGGCGATGGGGAGGGGGGGGGGGAGGCAAGTTGGTAAGAAGGAAAGCAGTCCCCCGGTGTATATATGTGATACAACCAACACATGTAGCTTCAACACAGGACCAATATATTGTCAGGAATTGAATGCACTTGGTGAACTGAGACCCAACTGTTATTTTCAACTGACAAAAACAGCTCTTGAGAAAAGACTGGCTGATGCCATTTTAAACATGGGGGCGAAAGTCGGATGTCTTTTTCAAAAGCACATTCAGAGATCCTAATGCTCTTGCAGAATAAATTATGAAGTATTGACCTCCAGAAAATATATCATTGTATTTCACACATTACATGTATTATTTTTATTATATAGTATTTAATCATATACCAGGTATGTCCATGCATAAAAGGAGTGTTTGATTTTAATAATTTCTTTTCTGATTTGAGCATTTATTATCTAATTAGACCCCTTTGCATATAAAAATACCAAGTTAGCTGACAGTGTATTTTAACTTTTGCCATAAAGCCTTCAAATTCAATAATGCTTTCAATCCTTTCTTTGCAGAAATTGTTTTATATATTTTGTTTATTAACGCGATATTGCGGAGTTAAATCTGCTGTAGTAATACAAATTATATGGGAATAATGTCCTCGACTTTGGCATTTTGAGCTATTTTTCTAAAAAACAACAGTGGGTTAGCAAAGGTCTTTAGACAAGCACTTTGGTAAGAAAAAAGATATTTTGATTAACTACTTCAGTATGGGAAATACAATTAAACAGATGGGTAATCAGTATTAAGAGGCTGTATTTAAAATGCTAAGTAAAATCATCAAATCCTACATTCAGAAAATTGCCGTAATAAAATGTGTTTCCTCATAACTCGATAACAACGTGATATCCTTTGATATCCTTTGTTCGTATTGCGTTTTCCAATACGTGGTTGGTCTTGAATTGAATTACCGTAAACTATATAAATGTTAGCTTTCTACTATAGGACAAATATTTAGGAATAATATAAATTACCGTAAAATATATAAGAATATGTTCTAATGTGAGAAAAATAATGCGTTTGAAAAGCACAGTACCAAGATAATATCAACGTTCTAATCATTGCCGTGTTAATCATATATATCCACTTGGTTGGCCAAGGTGTTGATTACAGTAAAATAATAACGTGATGCATTTATCTGGTATGTTGACTGTGATAATTTAAACTACCAAAGCATTGCGGAATTGTATTATCTACATTGTATATCATCTTTCCTCTATATATTTAAATCTGCAAAACATGCGTTTTTTATAATAATAGTGTCATCGCATGGTCCGGAATTGAAACAAAAAACAAATAATTTCACCCCACACTGAAATATATCAATCATTCCTAACTTAGGAACCACTGGGCGTACAGTAACAAATCTCATCGCGAAAAAGGTGTTTTGGTCCTGAATAAGGGCAATGAAACCATTAAACAGATGTAAATGTATTTTCGCAGGTAAAGCCTGACATTTACTGAACTTTTTATCCATTAATGTGTTTCCTGTACTCAAAAAAAATTGTAAAATTAAATCGGTGATCGTTATTCGTAAATATGAATTACACCGTCGCATATTTCATAGTTACAATGAAAAAAGGGTTGTGTTTGTGGAATTTTGCATGCCGGCAATTTGGACAATTAGGCATCCATTATATGAAAATAACTGCCGTTGTTAAACAAACAAATTTTGTAAATGAGAATTTCTATGCATTTTCTCCAAACTTACCATATCTCGGAAACTACTGGAAAGGACATGGTACGATGAGGCGGGATTTTGGTCGGTTGAACGGTTGCAATCGAAAAAATAAAATGTCAAAAAAATAATTGTGTTTCAATGAACGACAAGAGAAAATTTATATAAACAATATGCGAAAGTTCTAGCTCGATTTAGTTAGCTATATCATGAAATTGAAATCCACAGCATGTGCAACTTCATGAAAAAGGTCTAAATCGAGTGATTCAGACAAACATTTAGACACAAAGGACCCATTGGACCAACCAGAGTTTCCAGCAGTGGAGATATAATGCCACTACACATTATCGAGTTAAATTGCGTTTGGTTTAAAAGGTTCTTCGTGTCTAAATTTGTGTTTGAGTGACTCGATCTAGACCCTTTTTCACGGAATCGCACATGCTGCGGATTTCAGATTCATGTCCTAACTATAATCATAACACAACAAACTTTGTCTCATTGTGTACATATATTTTGTCTTGTCGATAAAAATTAAAACACAATTATTTTTATAAAATTTTTGTTTTTTATTTCAACCGCACAACGTATAGGCCAAAACCCCGCCTTAAATTACCATCTCTCTTTCTCATGCAATAAACTACATTCAGAAGGATTGGCTATGGACGTCACGCACATACAATACGTACCTAAATCGTGACGTACCTAATACGTGACCAAAATGTTAGGGGTAAAAGGAAATTTTATCCAGAATGTCTGAGTCCGTCACGTTTATACTCAAAGTATTGGGTTAAAATGATCCAGTCCTGCTGGCAGCAGTGTAGGCCTACAATAGATGAATATAGGCCAAATCGGCCTATATTCTTGTAGATCGTTCTTCCAAGGGCGTCTATTCCAATTCCAAGGGCGTCTTGTTAGTAACGCAGCTATTATAATTCGCGAGTTCATATTGTCTATGACGAGAATGATACGAGATCGACATGAACCTGAATCTAACAATTTTCAATTCACAGAATAACAAAGTGTACGTAACCAAAACCTTTAGTATCGTTGATCGATGTCGAAGGTTTCGAAGTAAAAATATGGCAGGATCACCGCAGTCTAGAAATAGTAATTGTATATCCATTTGTTCTCAGGCTGAATCCATGTAGGTGTATACCTTGATCTCGACATGCGGGTACTGACCTGAACACACAGCCAAACGTTCGGTATGTGAGACTGTGATCCATCTAGGATATTCTAACCCATCCTTCTGTGTCAGTACTGTCCGTATGTAGTCTCCGCTAGGTGAGAACAACAATACACTATGTGTGATATATGATGACGCATATATATACCCGTCCTGGTCCACACATACACCCCTTGGCTCTGACATCTGTTCACTACTGAGGTTATTGTGCTGACGTAGGCGACGCTTCACACTCCCATCATGGCTGAATATTATCACGTCATTTCGACTGTAATCCGCCACCACAACATCCCCTTGTACATCAACAGCCAGGCCTCGTGGACATTTCAGTTCTCCCTTCCCGTATGTTTGTAGGATGTTACCCTTACAGTCAATTTGACGTACGGCACAATTCCCCGGTCTCTCCATCACCAAATATGTTGGTTGTCCATCTACTGGTCGACCACACACAATATACGGATAGTCCGAGGAGAACGGTAACGTGACTGTGGTGTGACCTGTCCTGGTAAGATCACTCACTATTAGCTGTACCTTCTGACGTCTGCCTCCCTTAGACACCACGATAGTGTTATTATTCACACAAACACCGTAAGCTCTGCGGTCTGTGTTATAACTGTTACTGATATCTGCCCAAGTTTTACCGTTGAACCTATATAATTTTCCATGAACACAAGCGAACACGGTGGTATCTTGGAAAGCTACATCCGTGATACCCTGGCCCGAAGGAGCCGGTATTGTCTGAAGTAGTCTCAGCGTCTTCAGTCTACGTCCCATCTTGATATCAGAGATAGATTCATCACTCGGATTGTGAACTTTTGTGACTGAGTCATCTCGGCAGCTCAACGTAAAATGTTTCTGCATGCCGTCAGTGATAGAGGAACCCAGAGTTGATTGTAATATCGGAATCTGATAATCTGGAACGGATACGGATTCTGATGTCAGGTTTGTACTTCTCCCCTTGACAAGATTGTAATCATGGAGTACTTCAGCGTCACTACCTTTCGTCAAGAGAACGTTTGTATATGATATATGACTTTCCATCTGAGTTAACAGAAATTGAGTCGCTCCTAATCCAGTCTGTTGGGCCTTTATTCCGCTCGACATAACTGTCTCAGCGTTATCCATCGCCTTGTCTGCTACTTGGTTTATTAGGGAAATAAGTTTTCCCCGTTCTTCGTTGATGGAATGAATCAAATTTGTCTTATCCCTTGTTAAATTCGAGATATTTTGAGATATCTGTTCCAATTGCGTTGATAGCTCTCGTTGCTTGGATTGCAATGCCGTAACGTCACTCTTAAGATCGTCTCGTTTCCCCTTGATAGCTTCTTGAAATGTGACCGCCTTGTGATCGGTGTGATCTAAAGCTTTACAATCTCGACAGATCAACATCTGGCAAGGAAGACAAAAGTAACGTACGACCTCGTCCTCATGGCTGTGGCATTTAATGCTAGTTGCCTTCCATCGTTTATTTTTCTCGTTGTCTGCGTCGACATTCTGGCCTACTGGTAGAATGTGGTGGTTTCTAAAAAAACCGAACTTTCCATGGGCCTTAGCACATGCTTCGCAAAGATACTCACACCATTCAACACATTTTGTCGTAACTGGAGAATTAACGCCGTCGTGATTACATGGGTCACATGTCCGATTTACAGGCACTGTGTTGTACTCGTCTTGAAGTCTCACAATCAAGAAACTATGTGTTAATCCATCCACACCATGATTGGGCAGCGCGGTGGAACTACGGCACATAGGACACAGAAATGCTCCCTGATCTAACGTTTTCTCGATGTATATCTGGAGACAATCCCGGCATACAGAGTGGCCACAAGGAAGAAGTTTGGGTTTTTGGAAGTACTCCAAACATAACGGACAGGTGACTAAGTCAGAAATGTTCTTCCTTTCAATTACTCCTTGATCCTCTCCACTTGCCATCTTCTGTGATCTGACCTATCTGGTGAAGAATAAAAGGGTCTAGATACCATCTGTTGTGACTAATTTCGTATCAGTCTAATTATCATATACTAGTGGTATGGATATACGATGAAGACATTTCATCAACAAACTATACGCTCCAAATCCTACATTTAGCATTCAGCCGTCATCCACAATAGAATTTACGCCTCAATATTCAGCCGTCATCCACAATAGAATTTACGCCTCAATATTCAGCCGTCATCCACAATAGAATTTACGCCACAATAATCGGAAGACTGGTTTCTTACAAGAAGAAGCGGTAAACAGTTTTCGAGAATGAAAGCAAGCCACTATGATGTTATATATTATGTCCTTATCACTGACTAAGAATTCTTAAATCTTAATGAATTTCCAAGTCGTTATCCAGAGAAGAAAGTATCTCAGTCACGCTTTGATTGTTACAGTTAATCTGAACTCTAATGAGATGTTGATCAAATGGCGTTGAAACGGTGGCTAGTTTCGTTTCAAAACGAAATTTTAGAATTAAATTATTATTTCTTTAGGCACCGTTTCCAATTATCGTTCGCGAATGAATCGTTTATTTCGTCAAATTTTCTCGAAGTCGCGATTTTCCAAGGCGCGAGGGAATGGTTTTTTTTCTTCAAAATAAACGATTCATTCGCGATCGCTGTTCGAATGGTTTTTTTTCTGCTGGCAATCGTTTTTCAATCGAGAAAATTCTCGCGAATAAAAAGCGATATCGCGATTCAATCACTTTTTAATCGAGAAAATATAAACGATTGAAAAAAAACGATTGAGGATTATAGCCGAAAGTAGTACGCCATTGGTTCAGCCTGACTGACCCGCATACACGTTCGAGTTTCTAACACTTCAGTCAGACTATATAAAGTTCGATCATTTTTTCTTCTTCCTTTTCCATTCTTTGCCTAGTGTAAAACTATAGCGTGTTTCTGTACAGTTGGCGGTTATATAGATACGATGGGGATATTGAAAGAAATTGAAAAAAATATCTATATATATACATAGGAATAATGGTTATGCATATAATTATAACTTCATATTTACATATATTTTGTACGGGACACAGACCCGGATATGGTCAGATTGGGTCATTTGCACTTGCAATTTCGTCTATTATTTTGGGTATTTCTGTGTTTTAAAGCTGGTATTATTCCAGATTTCTTGTGTAGTATTTTTCGTGAACGTTTTTGGCATCCGTGCGGGCTGAAATTTTGAGTTGATTCGTCAGATTTTCGCTGTACGCGTGGTTTTTTGTCCTACGATCACCATTTTCCTTGTGTAGATAGATGGCGCTGTATTGAATACAACATTGTCATACGGGGTTTTGAGTCTTCGGAAGCACTTAATTATTAATATATAGCGCGGGCTATTTGTAAAAAATTTCACAACTCGTTAATCCAGTAAGAGATGAAAATATATACTATTCAGTTGGTTTTTGGCTTGAGCTTCCCTTTGGAATCATTCATAGTTCATTTATCAAAATATAAAATTAAAATAAAAAATATTGTACATACATGTATGCGAATCCAACCGTTATATGCGATTCAATCGCCATTGTGATATGTATTTGATATAAATATGAAATCACTGCCGCGAATATTCTTATAATAAATAAAATTAACTTGATGGTGATTTTTTGAACTTATTCACATCTCAATAGTTTAAAAACTGTACCAAAACATGAATGGATACCCTTTCCTAATGTATGTTTTACTATAACAAAATATATATATTTAATTACACTATTTTTCACCTTAATTAACCTAGAAATTCTCGGCTGGAGGGCTAAGCTGTTCTGGGTTATCGCCATGCGCCCATTCACACCTCTATGAAGCCTGTGCCGTAATTATTCTGATAATGCAATCAACGACGAACTCAAATCCACTTATGACCTGTACCCGGTATTTACAAAACAAGATATTGTGACTATCACCCTGTATTGTTTATGCCAAGTTGCATGAATATATGAGGAAATTATCGGACGTATGAAGGGAATGACTGAACATTAATACATTGTCGACTCACACGATTATTGAATAAACATGTAATTTTGTCATTTACGCTTCGCCAGAGTAAATCTGAGCGCGAACGTCACAGGAAGCCTGGTACAGGTATATGTATAGATATTTCCAGCATACGCCCTACTTCGGCTTGTAGGAGACTACAGATCGTGAATCATATATATTATTCGGTTATCTTGCGCATTTATACAGTATAGTATAGTAATATAGGTTTTTCCATCGACAAATCCGCAATCAACATTACATGTAGTTCCCAGTTCGCGGATAGAGCGGCGTACGACGGCAACACGGCCTATGTGTCAAATATCACTCCGCCTCACGATTCTCTCGCGCTTTGAAAAAAACCCGATTCTCTCGCGATTGAAGATTCGCGATCAAGAACGGATCGCGCATGGGTAAACGATTCAAAAACGATATCGGGAGAGAATGGTTTTTTCCAGAAAAGGTTCAATCGTTTTTTCTCATTTTTTTTCTCGATATCCTCGCGACTGATTCGCGACTGATCGTTTTTCAATCGAGAAAATTGAAGAAAAATCGCGACTGAAGAAAAAACGATCAATGGAAACGATCCCTTAATTAGGACGGATTTGAAGAAAATAAGAAATAACTTTTGCCTAAACAATATCTGGAAATCAAAGATTTCGGGTATCTTTAAAATTACGTTTGATCATCGCGGAAACTGTTGACTTGAATGCAAATCGTCGGGAATAAGAAAGGCGGTGCTCCCTAAGGGAGAGGCAGATGCAAGTTATCATATTGCCGTACCTGCCCCCGTTTGGTCTGTTAAGGTTGCCTATGAATCTGCAGCGACCTCTCGTGATAAATTTCGTAAAACATTATACATATCCATCGATGGAACAAGTAATGAGTGAATATTTTATCGACTGTAAAGTGCGCTGAAAATTTTCCGTAGTTTATTTTCCCAAGAAATCAATATGTTTTTAGCACGCCCATAATTGCGCGCAAACCATCGGTTTAGACCGTGTGGGGCACCGTTTGTTCTGAGCCCTTGAACGTGCGCCAGGCATTCCTTACGCAACGGAAACTGGACACCGACTGTACTCTCGATTAGCAGATTTATGAGTGGATATTTCCGTATGAATAGTAAAATGTCATCGAAAAATGGTGTTGCATGATGTACATGGACGGTGTACGGACGTGCAAATTGCGGGGTTTTTGATACAATTCCTACAACAAACATTGCGAAAAATTTACATTTGCAGAACTGACGATAACTGCAACTAACGCCCCTCTAACTGAGATTTTAGTCACTTTATCTATCAGTTCAGGAGATATTAGATATTCAGGTTTTCCTCCGGGTGTATGGAAAGTAATTACGACCCTCTCTGACACTCATACAGGCGTCAGTCGAAGGGTGTATGAGTTTCAGGAAGGGCCGTAACTTTCCATACGCCCGGGGGAAAACCTAAATAACGAATTTATTATCCCTTAAGCCTTTTTATCTTACAGCAAAACTATTAAAAATATTTATCATTTCGAACCAACGGCACAATGGACAAATTCATCGAGCCATTTCGAATACGAAACTGTTGGCATTTTGCTACTACGAGAGACGCGCCACAAAACATCAGGCCATTTCGATCTGTTTCGTTCGGAAAACGACGTTTATTTTTGGAACAAATGACACCTTTTGGTGAGCTATATGCCGGACTCTTCAGAGAAAATGATGCACTATGACGTTATTCCATTAAATGTTGACGAGTGGGCGAAAGTTATTCCATGCATATTGAGATATGGTCAGCTGAACACTCGAAGCTAGAGCGGCGGTTCCAATCGCACGTGAATTGTTTTTTATATACCCCGAGCAACAAGACATCACTCGGGGTATATATGAGTCTATACGACCCGACCTTTTAACCAATCGCAATTCAGATATTGAATACGAATTTGCTTGTGGGATAATAAAGACTGATATCTCCTGCCCATTGCCCAATGTATGTGATATGCTTGACGCATACAAGTAGTAGGGAGGGAGTAAATGGAGGTCCCAGCGCCTCACTGCGCATGCGCGAGAAAAAAAAATGTGGCGGTATTGGAGCGGTGTGCGCAGGAGTGTTGTGCGCAGGTATGACGTCACTTCCGGTCTGGGTGAATGGGGCGTGACCTTGGGGGGATGTATTTCTCCGCGGTGATGCGGTCTGGAGGTGATGCGGTCTGCCTCCGCGGACCGAAAGTAGTCCCAAAACCGTGGGTTTTCGTGGAAGTGTTCGGCAATCTGTAGGGACCGCTATTGGACCGATTGGGTCGAGTGAGGTATCAAAGTGAAGCATTCGTGAAGGGGCATTTGATGGGCTGGGTGTGGGGTTGAAATATCGTCCTTCTGCGCATGCGCGGTGGACAAAGGGTATGGAAATAGACGTGTTGGGGTCTAGGTGGGCCACGAGTGGCCCTATGGAGTCGTATGAGGTATCAATGTGAAGCATTCGTGAAGGAGCATCCACCTGGGCTAGTGGCTCGGCCGATGTCACCATTCTACGCATGCGCAGACAGGGAATTGTGGGAAAAGGGTATGGAAATAGACGTTTTAGGATCTAGGGGAGCCCCTAATGATCCGATGGTGTCGAGTGAGGTATCAATGTGAAGCCTATGTGAGGGAGCATCTGACTGAACTAGTGTGTCGTTCGTTGTCAATAGTCTGCGCATGCGCAGACAGGGGATTGTGGGAAAAGTGTGTGGAAATAGACGTTTTGGGGTCTAGGTGGGTCCCTGGTGGGCCGATTGGGTCGAGTGAGGTATCCATGTGAAGCAGTCGTGAGGGAGTATCCGACGGGGTGGGTGTAACGTGGAACTGACGTCATGCTGCGCCTGCGCAGTAGAGCAAGTGTATGGAAATAGACATTTTGGCGCCGACAGGGGTCACTATTGGTCCGATGGAGTCGTATGAGGTCTTACGTTGAAGCTCTTGTGAAGCAGCATCCGATTGGACTCAGGGTTCGTCTGTGTGCAAGAGTCTGCGCATGCGTAGTCTGGCCGTAGTATAGAAAGCATGCATGTTGGGGGATGCGTGGTGGTGTGTTTTAACCCACCACTAGGGTTCCATGGTTGTGGTTAGGTGGTGTGGGTTGTGACGTCCCTTCCGGGTTTCACTAAAACTACCTCCAAACATAGAAGAGTTCCAATGTTTACTTAGACGTCCGTATGTTCAACCTCCGGGTTTTCCCCGGCCCGGCCGCAGCGCGTGCGCGCGAGTTACTCCGGCCGAGTGCGCGCGCGCGCGGGTTATCCGGAAGTGTGCAAGGGCACTATATCATATCGGGGTATGTATTTCATCCAAGTATAACGGAAAGCGGTTGTCATGAATAACAACAAGTTCAGCAAGGTTTATACAGTTTATTATCCCCAATGTTACAACATTCTCAGGCTGGGGGAGCCGCCCTGGGTATGTGTAGTATGTTCACAGCAAAACAAAATTGAAATATCAAACATCATGTTTTATTATTTAACGCACCGTCACATTTAATGTTTACAGAGCTCAAGTCAACGATCAGCATGTAGACATAGAGAGTATATACGGCATGTTATGCTATTCATCAGTGCAAGGGTGACGCATTCAGCCGATGGGGGTGGTCGGTCAGCTTGGTAACGAAGAACGTAGCATTGGTGACCCTCTCTACGACCCATTGTGTGTTGGGGCGTTGACGATGTGCCCATCTCAAGGGATCCACGGTGTCCAGTTTCTCCAGCATCGTCTCTGGCGACGCCCGGTTAATGATGGTGAACGGCTGGTCAAACACATGGCTGTTATTACTGGCATAATAATATCGTAACTGGTCCGTCTCTTTGTGACGTAAGATGTACCCGAAAGCGACATTCAATCTGAAGACCGTAGCTTGGCCATTGAAAATGGCTTCCACGTAGCTGCGTAGACGGGTGAGGTCGGTCAGTGAGAAATTGTAGATATCTGGAATGGGGCGATGACGGTGGAAAATGTGCCGTATCATGGGCCATTGGCGCCGATAGATGTCATTCACTGGATGGGCGACCTATAACAGATCGCTAGGAATATCCACTGCATCTCCCAGAAAATGTCCGATGTCGTCAGGCGTATGACTGGCAACAGTAATGCTAGGGACTGGCTGGATATCTAGGCTCTTCTGAACTGTGGGTATAGGCGGGCTCCCCGTGATCGCATCACCAGTGGCGTTAGTCTCCCCGGGCTTATCTTCACTGGATCTGACCTTCCGCGGCTCCTCTTCAGTAGGAAGTTGTCGCCCAAACCGTAGAGACGGACCATGAATCAAACGCTGATGCCGTCTTAACTGACTGCGTCGTTTGAAGAGTTGACCACATTCATTACATTGTTCCTTCGAGCCCTCGTGGAGTGAGCGTTCGAGGCGCAGTAAATGATCCTCCCGATTAAATGACTGTGCGCAGGTTATACAAGTATATAGTGTACCGTTGTGGATGGAGGAATCGTGTCGTCGCAAATCTTCTGGGCGAGTAAACTGCTTCTGGCAAGTTGTGCAAGTGAACATCTTGGTGGTTGACAGAGTGTCTGATGAAACGACAAGGCCGCTTCCCTTTTGTAGCACGCTAGCTGGTGATCTATTTTTAGCACACTCAGTTCAACTATCCCTAAGTCGAGGATCGAGACTGGTGTACTGGTGTACGACTGAGCGGCATTGCGCGCGCACGCGCATGAAGACCCTCATATACCCCAATGCAGGCGCAGACGTGAAGTGCCCAATGGCGGATAATGGTGGATACACCGCCATTGTGGGAAAATGGCGGATAATGGCGGATACACCGCCATTGTGGGAAAATGGCGGATAATGGCGGATACACCGCCATTGTGGGAAAATGGCGGATAATGGCGGATACACCGCCATTGTGGGAAAATGGCGAATACGTTGACTGGAAAGACCCGAAGGTGAACGCCATTGTGGAAAACCCCCACAGACAGGTCAGTACATGCAATCCTATGATGTTCACGCATAATAAAAGGATTGATCTGTAATCTGTGTTGTTGTTGCTCTCTTTTTTGGACTAATCCATCAGAATAGTACGTATCACGGACAACACCCGACGTCTAGGCGCGCATGTGTGACATGGTCTTTAAAACACGTCTCTCTGGATCCTACACCTTCATTTCTACGGCTGCAGAGCCATGACGGAGATCCAGCCCTATGCGACTCGCATTTTACAGCATGCCACCGTGATTAATTCACTCACGGGTTACCGAGCAGTGGTCCGGTCCATGTTTGCAGATGGGGACGACAACGAGGGGCGACGCCAGATCCTGAACGAGTTCACAGAAGCGGTCCTCGACAGAGTGCACTCGATGGAGAGGTGTGCCATCACTCACCACTACTGGACTATGACAGCCATCCTTGATGCTCTGGCTATGGACCAGGAGCGCTCACGCCTGAACCAGCGACAGCTGGTTGGCCTCACAATAGTCTGTGCTCTATTGATCCTGGCGCTGTGGTATTGACAGTGGGACCTGACTATAAATACGAGGATCAGACACAGTGTGCGTCATTCAACGATCGTCATTGGATCAAGCATGTCACCAGTTCTACGAGCCATCCTTCCTCTTACACCCCGGGTGGGGTTACACGTCTATGAAGATAAAGTCACCCTCGTGGAAGACCGTGGAGATGTTTGTTGGTCGCCCGCTGGGACCGTATCGAATACGGTTACGCTACACCGTGACGGCTGGACCAAATTTAAACGGGTGCTGAGCGGCGGGCTCGATGGACACCTCATCCACATAGACAATGCCATCTACGTATACCGTGGACCCTTCTTCCCACGCCTGGGCCGCTACCAAGACCCTACGCGAAGCTTCACCCTAGACCCCGATCTGTGGATAGCCTTCGAGAAAATGGCGCCTATCGTGGACCAGCTGTTTACACCGGACGAGCGGTCATCAGACGAGTTGGAGTGGGCTCGTGCCCTGAGAGAAGCAGCGGCAGAACCCAATGAACAAATGTCTAGCCATGAACCAGACGACGATGCCATTGATTACCCGGCTAGACTCAGTCAGCCCAGTGACATGACCACCTGACCCTTTGATCTCACGGAGTTCTCCCTATAAATACGACAGACAGTCAAATCTGGTACCATTTCCGTACCGACCATGGCGGAGCATATAATACTGGCGTATCTCAGCTTGACCCCCGAGGTTTTCCTGCACGTGTATGCGGATAAGGTCGATATCATGGAGGAGGTGGGAGACATCTGTGATGCAGACCTTACACAACCGTGCCCGGCTCACATTCGTCTGTCCCGAGAGGGCTGAGCCAAATTCAAACGCGTTTTGTCTGGTGAACTGGATGGCGACCTCATCCACTTGTGTCACGATGTGTACATCCGACGCGGCCCTTTCTTTGCTCAACTGGCTCGGCTAGATGGAGGTACAGTGCATTTTACCCTTCACCCTGATCTATGGTCTGCATTGGACGATGCCGTGGTAGATGTGGATCAAGTGCTTATCAAGCGGTCATCAGACGAGCTGGACTGGTCATTTACCATGGACACTGTGGAAGCCAACGAAGAAAATCAGAAAGAAACTCCGGCCCAAGATATACCCGTTATAAATAAACGATAGAGCCAGGATCCATCATCATGTTGTCACCATGAAGCGCTGGGAGAAGGTGTTGGATAACTTATACTACAGTCCCGACAGTCCGGCGGCCTACAGTGCATTGTCGGCTCTCTATCGAGCGGCCAAACCCCAGGGGATATAACGTGCCCAAGTCCGAGATTGGTTAAGAAAACAAGACACCTATACCTTACATCAATCTGTCCGTCGCCATTTTCTACGGAACCGGGTCATCGTGGGAGGAATAGATGCCCAGTGGCAAGCGGATTTGGTCAATATGAGCGCCTTTGCCAAACACAACGATGGGAATCGGTATATCTTGACGTGCTTTGATATCCTATCCAAGTATGCGTGGGTGGTAGCCATCTGGACGAAAACGGGGGCGAATCTCATAGCGGCGTTCAAAGACATCTTCAAGACCGGGCGCAAACCTTTGTATTTGCAAACCGACGAAGGCACGGAATTCCTCAACAGACCGTTCCAACAGTTTCTGAAAGCCCAGAAGGTGTTTTTTCTTCCATACGTACAACGAGACCAAGGCTTTCGTGGTGGAAAGGTTCAACAGGACATTCAAAGGCCGCATGTATAAATATTTCACCTATAAGAATACAAGACGGTACATCGATGTTCTCCCGAAACTTGTGAGTGGTTACAATCGAGCCTATCATCGGAGTATAGAGAGAGCCCCCATTACCGTGACCCAACGCAGTGAAGCCCAAGTCCGGCGTGTCTTGTACCCCAGGCCAACGCAGCGTACGCCGAAGGCGGTGTTCAAGGTCGGGGACCCTGTACGGATCAGTAAAGTCAAGGGCAAGTTCGAGAAAAGTTACTTGCCCAATTGGAGCGATGAGCACTTACTGATTAAACGGCGCCTACCCCGACAGCAGCGAGTCTATGAACTGGAAGATCTTCAAGGGGAACCGTTGCTAGGGACGTTTTACGAGACGGAATTACAGCCTGTTGTAAAAACACAGCAAGACTACTACACGGTGGAGCAGATTTTGAAAACGGAACGTCGACGTGGCAAACTGTTTCATTTCGTCAAATGGCAAGGCTGGCCCAGTTCCTCCAATTCCTGGGTCGCGGCCAACCAGGTGAAACGACTATAAAACTAGACACCACCGCCGTCGTCCTTCATTCCATTTTCGACCACGGTGCTATGGACAAACAGCAGCTGCCTCTGAACACAGCGTCTCCCAAAACGCGCAAAGCGCAAGTGGGCTTTGTGGTGATATTGCTAACCCTACTGAGTGTGTTGTACGGAGGTGTGTTTTACGACGTAGCCTATGTCAGCACGTTACATAACCAACTGAGAACACCAGCCACCAGTGAAACCGGTCTACAGGTAGCACCAGTCAACCCCGTATCGAGCCCAGTCACCACCTCACCCCGTGTACAAGCCACGCCGAGCTCCACACCAAGCTCCACACCAAGAACACCCACTACGTCTGAAGACCCACCGGATTTCATCCCTCACAGTGAACAGACAACGACTACCGACGTTGTACCCACCACGATCATCACTCGTAGTGTACAGACAACGACGACCCACGTTGTACCCACCACCACTCCAGTTCACTCGTACGAAATTTACGATGTCTGCGCGAGTACGGAAGCACGCTCCCACACTCCGTGTATTGAAGACGGCCCCACCCGAGTTGGTCCGAACCATTGTACGTGGTGCGGACCCTGACCTTGTACGCTGTCTGTGCGAGATCGGGTACAACCTGTTAAAAGGCAACGTACCACTGACTCCGGCTC
>JAVTVY010010195.1:0-44979 GCA_036873755.1 Hanleya hanleyi
GGGTGTCGTATCCATTCTGTTGCGCAGGTCACGTGGGGTTGTGACGTCACTTCCGGGTTTTTCACTGAAATTACCTCCAAACATAGAAGAGTTCCTAATGTTTCCCCTTACACATCCGTATGTTCAACCTCCGGCACCTTTTTTTTCCGCCCCGCCCCGCCCCGGCCGCAGCGCGCGCGCGCGTTCTCCCGGGAATGGCGTTGGAATACGCAAAGATTACAAGGCCCCTTGAGTAGTGTGTGCGGACAGTACTGTGTGTTTTATCTTACTCACCGGAGTAGAGGACATTCACTGCCTACCATTGTACATATGTTTGATGATTATTGTCAAGCCGAAGACCGGGATGTCCTCGTCTATGACTGGACGGCCTCTCGTTTTAATGTGCATGCTCCATTTCTCTGGTTAACTTAATGTACTCTGCGCGCGCATCTTGTTTTATTATTATTATTGTTATGACGTTGTTGTTCTGACGTTGAATAAAAATGATGATGAAAAAACACAATGATGGGTTTTGACTTTTTTTTTTTATTTAAGTCAACAAGCAAGGAGTTATACAACTATAGAATACAAATAGTAGGGGTATGTACACACATAGAATAGTAGTGATTAAGGTACATAAAAGTTTTGTCAGGAGTAGGATTTGAACCTACGCAGGGTATCACCCCACCGGCACTTAATACCGGCGCCTTAGACCACTCGGCCATCCCGACTTTTACAGTTTTTATAACTCGTGACTCCACAGTTATTAGTGTTCCACATTTTTTACAAGTCCAAGTAGGTAGTGCTCACACCGTCGGCCAATACTTTCCGTTTCGGATAAAAGAAAGTAAAGGCGTCTCGTTGCTGGATATAAGTGCGCATCTGGTGGTCCACCACCCGGAATCCTCGGTTGGTCCCACTGGCACTGGCCTGGCTCTGCAATACACCCAGGTAGAGATCTTTGTCGATGGCAGGGTCACGTCGGTTGACGCCTTTACAACTAAACTTGTTGTTTCCATCTCCTCCGTAACAATAGTACGTCTTGGACGACAGGGCGATCATGGCATCTCCACTCCACTCGAGTTTAAACAGACCGGGCGTCCGCTTGTCGTAGGTGTAGTGGTCGCGTCGAGGTAGCCACAGGTCCCGATCCGCTTCATATTGTTCCCGTAACTCGGGTTTCACCAGGGACTCCCAATCGGCGTTGGAGACGGCCATGTAGGCCGAATCTGTGTCCATCTCCATCAACTGCCAGTCTGAGGAATTAAAATAGACACCCATGAAGTCGTAGAGAAACTGCAACATCCTCAGCTTGGCCACGTGATAGACCATACATCCAATCTGCAGGGGTAAATTGTACCGGATAGTCTTCTTAGCTGAAGTGACTTCATAGGTGTCGTCATCGATGACCTCCACGGATCGAAACAGAGGAGAATTGACTTTTTTGCAGGCTTGGGCAGTCGTACAAATGTTCACGTTGACGTGCTTATCCTGGTTGGTTACCGTTTTTCCATAATAACCATTGCCAGTGAGTTTCCAACATTCAGCCATGATGGCCTGACTGGGGTATTCATCACCTTGACGACGGGCCGCCGTGACGAGCTCGGCATTCTCCGCAAAACAAGCCTCGGGGACGTACTGGATGACTTGATAGATTTGAGTAATTTCCAAACCGTGCTTCATGTACCACTGCAATAAGGGGGTGCCCAGCAAGATTTTGTCCGCCCACATACTTCCAATCAACATGCGGCGTGGTTGAGGTAAACACTCGTGTTGCTCTGCGTAGGTGCGCATGGTCTCCCCAATATCATCCCGACCCACCAGCGTATTCTTGAAGATAGGCGGACACTGGGCGAAGAGGGGCTTGAGAGTGTCGGGAACATGCAGGTCGCATTCTACAAAACCGTAGAGCTGCCCCGAACGAATGGCGGCCAACATCTGTGGCAGACTCAGCAGTCGCCGACGACTCAACGGGTACTCACGCTCTTTTAGGAACCGTTGTAAATGGGGCCGGGCCTGGCACAGGGTGTGAAATTCACACTCCCACATTTCAATCAAATGGTAGCCTCGCTCTTTCACATAATCTCCGTTGGCCACTACTTCCTCCCGTAATTCTAAGGGTGTTTTCCCGCGTCGCTCATTAAAACGACCCGCGCTGAAATGACATTCGTGGCCGTGCCAGTAACAGCCATAAAACTGGAAAACAGTAGGTGTTCCTTGTACATGGGCAAACCCATCGACGGGGAGACGCCGATCGCCTATCCGCTTCTCAGTGGCGTTGGTCTGGTGTCGTATATAAATAGCCCGTCGATAGGCTTCCCACTCCAACCACTGGTCGGCAAGATGTTTGTGAGGCAACCGTTGGGGAGTAAAATGACGCCCTTCCGCCAACCAACGTGTATAATGACCACTGGGCATAGGTTGGGCCAACGACCACAGGTACAGAGCATTAGCATCAAAGCCAATGATTTTGGCAACGGGTTTTCCACTGGGGAGAGTCGTGACATCCTTCTCGTGGTAGCGGTGAAAAATAAGACTGGGCCCGCCCACAATGTTATCTTTCAGACAATTATGCATGTCCGCATCTTTCTGTTGTACCAGCGAAAAGTAAGTGGAACACTCTTGAAACAAATGGCGAAGGGCCAGCCCCGGTAAACTTAAGCACTCTTTAAAGATGTCCACGTGCATTTGGCGTTGAAAAAGTTGCACCATTTTCTCGGCCGCCTGCAGGAAAGGAACCACATCTAGGTTGTTGTACCATATGAGGAAATCTTCCAAGGTCTGCATATGTTCATCGTTCCATACCTGCTGTAGTTCACGGTACGTGTCTTCCGGACATTCGACTTGCTTCAAATCATCAAAGAAGGCGTGCCGAGATGGCAACTGTGTTTCCTGCAAACGGTCGAGCGATGATATGTACGTGTAAGGGAACCTCCCTTTGGTTTGTGCACAGTTATAGGCCTTGACCCACTGATCATAGCTACAATTAGGAGCTAGGTAGTTGCGCACGTCCAGGAAATGCAGTGATGTAGTAGTGAGGGCCATATGATTATTGATCTTCTTGATCACCGACTTGAGGGTATCGGACTGGGCCAAGTAAGGGTAGAGAAATTCCTTCACCATGTTCAAATCGTAGCGTCCCGAGTTGAAGCCGAGCACCGGTAACTGACTTAGGTATTGTAGGAAGCGCACTTTCAATTTCTCCGCATACGGTTTAGGTAGAGGAACATCCTGCGACTGCAGGGGCTGCAGGGACTCGGACTCACACTCGGACTCGGACTCTTCATCTTCGCTGAACGCTACACCCGGTACAGGAATGCGGTCGTCCAGTTGGCCCAGGACGTGCTGAAACTTCACCACCAACAATGCCGTACTAGCCGCACTGACTTGCTCTAAATACTCCATCATGCGGGTAATCAACTCATGGGAGTTCCCCGTGGACACGAAACACACCGGAGCAGCGTCATAGCCAGGTACGTTGCTGGAAATACTGACACTCAGAGGAATATGGCGCTGCGTCCACTGTGTTTTGGCAGAAAACAGGTCCATGGGCTCCAACAGGGCTTCAAAGTCATAGCACGCCCGGTAGGAAAAATAACGGTGCTCTTCCGGTATGATGAGTCCCTCATCGGCCAGTTCCTCGAAAATAGTAGGTGCATTATGATACACTCCACCCGGATAGACTCGCTTCACACTGTTGTCACAGATTTTCTCGTGGCGATGTAAGTCGCGAGAGTATTTAAACACCCGATGGCATTGGGTACAACTGAAAGACTGAGCGTACTGGCTCATATTGGAGATCAGCGAAAAATGACTCACGCCATTGTGGTCGAACACATTGACTTTCATCGTAGCAGCATACCGTTCTGTGGATCGCCGAACCAATTCAGCCACAAATGTATCGTCATCCTCCCGTCGTAATCGATAGACAAAGATATTAATATGAAACAGGGACTCCACGTCATCCAAATGCTTGAAGGGGACACCTCGGAAGTGCCGCTTATCCATGTCTTGCTGCTCTAAATATTCTTCCCAATACCCATCGGTCACTGTGTCACAACTCTGGGGGTCACACTCATCCACATGCACGGCCAAACACCGAAACAGACATTTCCGGTCTTTGTAGGGTCCCTTCTTCCCTACTGTTAATGCATACAGGCCGTGTCGATGAAGCAACCACGGAGGCAGTAGTACAGGAGCACCGATAGGATGATCTCTCATTTTCGTGACGAAAAATGTGACGTTAGTCACCATTTGCACCATCCATTGGGTATTGGGACGTTGCAGGCGGGCCCACTCCAACGGGTCTAATGTAGTGAGTTGCTCGACCACCGGCTCCAGAGAAATGGCATCCGTGATGGTGAATGGCTGGTCAAACACATACGAATTATTACTCGGATAGAAATACCGCAGCTGGTCCGTCTTTTTGTGCCGTAAGATATACCCAAATGTCACATTCAATTTGAAGGCAGTGACCTGATCTTTAAAAATGTTGTCGGCGTAAATAGGAAGATACGTGAGGTCCTCCAATCGAAAATTATACAAGTCCAATAGACGACGGTCACGGTGGAAACAATGGCGTATGGTAGCCCAGTGACGTTGATAAATGTCCCTGACACGCTCATCTTCAGGCAAGACTTCAACCGGAGGTACTGCTGGATCAAAGGGAAAATCTTCTCCACGTCTCATGCTTTTCGTCTTATTACAAGCGGCTAGGCAGGCAGGAGGACTGGTTGGCGGGCTGGCTGGCTGATCAAGTCAGGTCAGGTAAGTCAGATTGAATACACCCTTTCCCTAAAAATCAACTCCTTTTATACATTTTACTACTCGCGGCCATCTTGTACCCAGGCCATCTTGTACCCACCTCCCACATGGCGGCCATCTTGTACCCACCTCCCACATGGCAGCCATCTTGTACCCACCTCCCACATGGCACGACCATACCCACCTCACATGGCAGCCATCTTGTACCCCACCTCCCATGGCGACCATACCCACCGCCTCCATGGCGGCCATCTTGTACCCTTCCCACATGGCGGCCATCTTGTGCCTCCCACCTCCCACATGGCGGCCATCTTGTACCCACCTCCCACATGGCGGCCATCTTGTACCCCACCTCCCACATCTTGCACTGACTGTGACACTGGCGGCCATCTTGTACCTCCTATCTTGCACTGACTGACACTGGCGGCCATCTTGTACCCACCTCCCATGGCAGCCCATCTTGTACCCACCTCCCACATCTTGCACTGACTGACACTGGCGGCCATCTTGTACCCACCTCCCACATGACAGCCATCTTGTACCCACCTCCCACATGGCGGCCATCTTGTACCCACCTCCCACATGGCGGCCATCTTGTACCCACCTCCCACATGGCGGCCATCTTGTACCCACCTCCCACACATCACACATGCGCACACCGCCCCAATACCGCCACAAAACCTACACTTATGACGTCACACCAGGTTCTGCGCATGCGCAGTGAGGCGCTATTCTATCAATTCGGGTTTTGTATACTACTTAGGAAGATATCCATAGATACGGACTAGAAATGTTTCTTGTTTGCAGAATTTGATTTTAAAGAAAAGAAATTTATAAAATTAGCAAACTTCGAAAGGGCTTGGCCGAACATGTCAGATGAGATGATATTTCCTAAGAATGAAATAGTTAATCATTTATATAGAAGAAGCAAACCATGTCTTGGTATTGACTTGCTGCGTGGAAAAGAGTGGCAAGAAATTTAGTTCGCAGATGATAACTAACGTAAATGCAGAAACGTAATTAATTATTTTAATCGAATATCAAGACTGTAACAGGCCTCAATTTGAATAGTGAAAAAGTGTTATTATGCCTCTTGGACAGTTCGATAAAGCCTTAAATCCCATTCCGTAGTTTCACAGATCGAAGTGATAGACCGGATACTAAATTTATTGAAAAGTAACTTTGAAGGAAATATAAATTTTCCATTTTGATCTGCAAATTAAGCGAGAAGGGAGACTGAAGAGCGCAGATTTTCGCGCTATGACTAAATCCTCGAAATTTGTTTGAATTCACAAATATTTGGAAGCCTCTTTGATTTGCAAAAACTAACGATTGAACCGAATGTTTTGGAACTTGGCATACACGATACTTGTATCAAAACATTGCCAAAGCGATCATGGTGAATTCGTCTGTCAATTCAGTATAGACGGCACGGCCGAGTCAAAATCGTCGGCTTTTGAATGGGGAAAGTGAATATATATATATGGTATCAGAACAATTACGCAATCCCTACAATTGTGGGTTGCAAGTTGAAAATTACTTCCCTTGGCATAAAAACACTGGCAGATGGCGCTTTTTTCTACAATTACCACTACCTCCGCTGATATGTCTTTCACTGTATTATTGCCACTGCCGCAGGTTTTGACTACAATGTAGTCATTTCTCACTTGTTTTAATATAAGTAAAAATCTATGCGATTTTCTGTACAAGAATTTCTATATGAGACAAAAAAAAGGGGGGGGGGGGGAATTCCCGAATTTTGAAGCCTATTTCTGATATTGGATACCTAAGAACCCTGGGATGTGCTCTTTACGGGTGATAGTTTTCACTCCGGAAAAAAAAGAGAGCAAAAATTGGCTTCAATATACGCCGCCATAGACATCGTCTCTCCTCTAACACTCCTCGTCGTATGTATCCTCTAACACAAATACGTCGATTTTTTATGGATTTCCTGGTTTTGGGGTCACAGTGACCCTCACCTTTAACCTTGACCTAAATTTTGTTACATGACACTTCGTCTCTCCTTAATGTATCCACGGAGACAAACAAATGCGATTTTTAACAATTTCCTGATTTTAGGGTCACAGTGACCTTGTACTTTGACCTTGACCTACACTTTGGTACGTGACATATCGTCTCCACCTCGTGTATCCGCTCAAAAAAATGCAACTGTGGATAGAAAACTGTCACAGATAGTGACCGGACATGAACGGTTCAATGATTTCCTGATTTTTAAGCCAGCGACTTTTAACCTCTGACTTCGACCATCATTTTGGTACCCCCGACCCCCCTTGTACCAAGGAACAAATACATGTAAATACATGTAGCCCACAAGGGACGGGGTACAAATTACAATGTACAAGATGAAATATATTAATAATATGTAATAATGATACAAATAGGTACCGGTACTGATACATAATAAATCAGTTCTTCTAATCATCCAGACGGCAATACTTAACTTCAGGCTACTGTGGAGAGAAATTCTGCAAACATTCTACAAATATTACTAGCTACATTTTCAGCTTCTAGGGATAAAATATCATATCTATGTCCAAGTATTAAGCCTCAGTTGAAATAAAAATCTGCTTCAAAGTCTAAATATGTTGTTCGAAAAATTAGAAGAAATATGTAGGTAGAGATACATGTAGTTTTTATACATGAAGTTTTCTCAATTGAAAACTATTATGAATATATTTGGCGACTGCTAACACTATACTGTTTGTGGAGGGTCTAACAGGAGGCAGAACAAATCCTTTAGATCCATTTGTAGGATGGCAGGATCGAACTGGATTATAGTATGCATTAACTCTCTTCTTAGTTTAGTATAGAGAAGGCATTCAAGAAGAAAATGTTGTTCGTCCTCTACTTTATCAAGAGAGCATTGTTTACAGATTCGTTCAACTACTGGTGTTTTGGGTTGAGTATGACGACCCCGTTCGATTTCAAGGGGATGTGTACTTAAACGAAGAGCAGAACTTTATCGACTTCCTAAAATTTGGGTTACTTACTGCACTGAGATACAGAGAGTATGATGGAGCATGTTTAATGGTGCTATAAGTTCTAAGTTTACATGTATCATTGAAAGAAATATTTTGTAGATATACACTGTCGAACTGATTCTTTAACCTTGACAGTACAGTTTGAACAGTAGTGATACTATTTGGACGGTAATCATTGTAGAAACCGGATAGGTTGAGACTACTTAATATATGGTTGATGGCTAATGACATGGAAGAGTTCTTATCATTATTCAGGCCAAGTTCTTTGTCAGTTTGATATGCTTTGAACAATAATCGGTTTGGCTTTAATTATTCCAATCTAAGCCAATATTTAATCATATTAATGTATATCTGAGATGATGGGAGACGGACGGACAGAGGAACAGATGGACGGAAACCGCCATCACATAATACGTCCGCCTTTTGGGTGGGCGTAGAAAAATGGAATATGAACGTCACACAAAACAAACAATAACTACCCACAATGCATCACAGCGATCATGGGTAGTCCTAACGTCACTTCTTGGTGACGTCTTCTTAATCTTTCTCTCAAAAATAAATTCATCTATTGTTTATTCGCAAGCCTCTTAATGAATGTGGATGTGTGGGAGGGGGGGGGGGAGGGGGGGGGCAGCTGTTTCAACTTCCTCTTCCTATTTCTCTATCTTCCGTATGGTATTCAAGATGTAACTGCCAGTACACCGGGATTATTTCATGGTTTCTTTCCTCCTTTCTCACACGCACCAACGCCCCCTACCATCGAGTTCGATTGTTAATACTCCCTAACTGACTGATTAAGGATGTCCGCTGGTGGTAAATCAAAGTAATTAACTTTCTGAATAATGTTTGTTGTCATTCATAATTGTGTAATTTGAGAAAAAAACAAAGAAAAAAATATAGGTTGATGTGCATTTTTTAGCTGTAGGCAACGTTAAGTGGACTGACCCATGCTCAATTTGATAACCCAGAAATTATAGGGAATAGCCCTAGTTTTGAAGCATATTCATGAAAAATTCATATAAATAGTATTTAACTTTTTATTATATTCTAACTGTTTGTAGAAAATCACAAAGTCTATCAAAATTTATCAAATTGGATGAATGTTGGTGTGCAAAATTCTCGGCTAGAAGGCTTTTAAAGGAAATTCCTATCTCTTAACCTAGAAAAGAGAGATAACCCAATAGGAAAAACAGGCAAAATGGTTGCCAAAGCCAAAAACCACCAGCGGGCATCCTTAAATGAGATCTAAATGTCACCCCGCTGGTACTTCTAGGTCCATGCGCTATGTGTGTGTATTTGCGAAAATCCCTGTTGTGTTTTTCATCTAAATTATCTGCCACACAGAGGAGGAATCCAGGACATTTCCTCCGGAGGACATTTTTCCTGTGCACATTTCCCCTTCAAACGTTTTCCTCTTCCTATACATTTTGTACTATGACCTGTACTATGACTGTACAAATGTGCAACAAAGTTGAACTGTTGACAAAAATAATTTGGAGGATTTGTTTTCTTATTCTTTCTTATTTTCGATAAGCTTAATTTCTCCCCTCCCTAATGTTTTTAAGATAATGTTAACAAGATTTGTATGATTTAGTAAAACAATTGTAACAAAATAAGGATTTGAAAACAAACGATTTGATGATTATCGTTCGATTTAATATTACTTGAAAAAAAAAACTGACATGATTTTAAGGATACTCCATGATTTCAGTGAGGACGAAATATACATTGTTGGATGATATTTTGTGGCAGATATGATAATATTCACATTGCTTTTTAAACTTAATCAGCAATTTAAATAATTACTTCAGTCAGCATTTTTGTTAGTTTAATTCTGAATACTAGGTAAAAGTCATTAAGTTTGTTATTTTCATCCTTCTGTGTAGACGCTGATTAAATGTACTTTATCACTATGTGATAGCTAATAACATAATCATGTACTATTTATCAACATCACTATGTGGAAGCTTTTAATTAACATAAAACTTACACTCTCAAAACGCAAATGTTCGATTTAACATCTAAAGTATTGGAGGAGTGAAAGCATTTAGAAAGTGTTGTTTCACTACTTTTTAAGTATTGGATGCAACAGCTTAAATGTTGCATTTAACACTTGTAAGTGTAACATTTGCATTTTGAGAGTGATATGCCATGTATCAAAATATTTATTTATCACCATTTGACAGTTATTATAAATTATACTATGTATACTAATGTTTTATCATGCCAAATTACGGAAAAATTAAACAATAATGAAAAAATGACCAAAATTGCTTTTGTCAATATTTCAACTACAAAAGGACGGGGGAAAACTCCGAAGGGAGAAATGTCCGCTGTGTCAGCTGTGTTGATTTTAGAAAGAAGGCTCTGATCATCAGACACATGAGGGTGAATTGCAGTGAATTGCTAAGGCGTGATGACAGGTTCTGAATGTGTCTTAGTTTTGCTCTAGCATTGGTCAAGTTGGAGAGTTTGACAGTGGGCATAAGCATGTGGTGCCAGCTATCACATCGAGATGTTGTGTCTTTCTATTTTGATGTTGGTGGTGTCTTTGTATTTTGATGTTGATGATGTCTTTCTATTTTGATGTTGGTGGTGTCTTTCTATTTTGATGTTGGTGATGTCTTTGTATTTTGATGTTGGTGATGTCTTTCTATTTTGATGTTGGGGATGTCTTTCTATTTTGATGTTGGTGATGTCTTGGTATTTTGATGTTGGTGGTGTCTTTGTATTTTGATGTTGGTGGTGTCTTTTGTATTTTGATGTTGGTGGTGTCTTTATATTTTGATGTTGGTGGTGTCTTTGTATTTTGATGTTGGTGGTGTCTTTCTATTTTGATGTTGGTGATGGCTTTCTATTTTGATGTTGGTGGTGTCTTTGTATTTTAATGTTGGTGATGTCTTTCTATTTTGATGTTGGTGGTGTCTTTGTATTTTGATGTTGGTGATGTCTTTCTATTTTGATGTTGGTGATGTCTTTGTATTTTGTTGTTGGTTGTGTCTTTCTATTTTGATGTTGGTGTTGTCTTTCTATTTTGATGTAGGTGGTGTGGCATTTCCCCTTGGTGATTTGTATGATGAGTTTGTTTTGAGGTGAAAGAGAAACAATGATAAAATGATAAAATCTGCGGTAGGCGTTGACGAGCATGAGTGTTGAATATTGATGTGGGGTTGGATTATGGTGCATTGGTTAATACGTGCTGTGTGTGCTTATTTTAGAACGGTGATCAGTTTTGGCGGATTGAGTGTTGAGCAGGGTGTGGTGTATGTACCTATTTTAGAATAGTTGGTGGCTTATGTTTTGGGAGAATGTGTGTTGCGTGTTGGAGATAGGTTTGCATGTTTAGGGGGTCACGAGAATGCCTTTGAGTATATGAATGAGTGAGTAGTTGAGTGGATGGAGTTGCTGAATGATATGATTGTGGTAATGTATCAGTGGGTTAATAATGGGTTACAGTGTGGCGGGTTAATTTTGGAGAGGCAAGGTCGTTGGTGTCCACAGTTCTACTTGCGTCTCCATTGCGGAAGTCCCGGTGGGGGATATGCACCGGTGGTTTTGTCTTCCAGGTTTCGCGACCCGTAATGTGTAATCAAGGTCTGAAGCAACAATCAGACATCAGAAATAGCTGGTCAAAACTTGGCCTTGTCTTATTGAGTGCTTATCCTACCAATGTGAAGCATTTTGTCAAAGCATTTTATCAAATTCGGGATCATTTTGGACATGCTCATTCAGGCTGATTGATATCTGCTGTTAGCAACGCAGTGTTGTTTAGCTCAATGGATTCGTCTTTCCTTCTGGTCCTGCAGCTTCATCCACATGCTGGGTTGACCTGTTAGTAGCGTCCTGTGCATAGATACTTTGTATGGGTTGATTCTTCATGTGTGTGACCCTGTCGATGCATTGAAGAGGATACCGGTTTCCTGAAGCCCTAAGCTATATGAGTATTCCCACAATTGTATGAATGACTGACAGGGAGATACTCAGACTGGTGCTTTTCTTCTTTTTCGACCAATTTTTATCTACCTTAAACCGGGGTGAAGTTGGCTGATTCCAGGACGTTCAAATTTCCCAATCTGCTTTGTACAATAAGTTTTATTCGTTCCGAGATATTTATGGTCCGATTGGTATTCTAGACTTCACCAAGAAAATAAATGGCCATCCCTCATTTTAGAGTACATTTATGGTGATAACCATTCGATTTAAATCACAATGGTCCATTTATGTATCTTTTATTGAGATCACTTCAAACAGGTGTACTGACTTATTCTCAATATTTGTAATTGTAGTAGTAGAGAAAGCGTAGTTAAGTGTTCATTGACCTTTGAAATTTGCATATGACCTTTGTGACGTCTCTTCGGGTTCAGGTCACGTGACCGGAAGTGACCTTTGACTGCGCATGCACACAATACCGAATAACATGGTGAACAGGGTCAAAGATCACTTCCGGTCACGTGACCGGAACCACAATGACGCCACAAAGGCCATATGCAAATTCCAAAAGTCAACGAATACTTAACTACGCTTTGGAAGTAGTCCATAGTTTCGGATTATTGGTCCCCCCTCAACAAATTTTATACAGCAGAGCGCCCGGGTCTAACCACATGATAATTATCCTTCCCTTTTTGGTAACCAGTATTTATAGTACCAAGCTTGTGGGACTACCATTCCTTTAAAATGACATATGCGGATGGGTGGCTCGATTGAGCTATATGGCGGATCGCGCCGCGAAGTCAACCTTCGTCAGCCTCAGTTTCGTTCGTTTTTCAGGTGTTTAAAAATACGGTTATGTTGCATATGGAATATGTGACAGAAATCGGCGTGGTCGACCCCATATTTTGAATAGCTTTTTTTTATCTTACCTCGAGACGGGGAACACTGGGGAGAAATCTTATTGAAATCGATTGTCAAGATTTTTCCAGGAAATGAACGAAATATGGCGTATTTTGGGTCATTTCAATAGATTTTCCAGAAAATTTGGAGTACGTTCCGAGGAAAGAAAATTTATCTCGGGTTAAATTTGCATAACTGGCTTGTATGTTGAATTAATGGTATGAGCATTCCCATGAAGAAAGTATGTACTTTTATATGGATTTTCTGCATGGTTTGGCAACTCGGAAATACGGAAGAGCTATACCAAGGGTCTATTTCCAGCAACGGGTGGTCTACTGTGGACTGCACCCTTTATACATGAACGTGATTGGGGATTTCACTCAGCGGGACGCCGGGACCCAGATTTTCGCCTAGTGTGTGGGGATGGGAACAGGGCTACGCATATGCAAGTGGATCGCTGTACCCAGCCCATAGATTTGTTGAATAAACACATATTTAAGTTATGTTTGAAGTGTTATTCTCTCAAATTTTCGGTATTCAGTGGATGCGATGGAGTTGGACGGTTGGCCAGCTTGACCCCAAAAAGTGGCCAACTTCACCCCATGTCTTCATCTGAAAGATTCACGTTGACAAAGAATGACACGTGCTTTCTTCAAATTAGTTGACCGTTTTTACGTATACGCGATACGTAAAATACAGTGCAGGCCCGTAGGCTGGGGGGGGTTCGGGGGGTGCTGCCGGGGGAAAAAAATTCAGAGTGCACGGAAGGACCTTCATGGAGCGATTGACCTCCCTGGCATTGCTACACATTCAGTAGGAGAGGGTGGGGGCTCAGCCCCCCCCCCCCCTCCGCCCCCAGTTTCAACAAAAGCTGGGTGACTTTTTCATGATATTGGTCCTAATGTGACCAGATAAACAGGCCGGTTTTTTCCCCCGCGGCGCTTCGCGCCGCCCTGTAGGCCAGGTTTTCACGGAGCGGTGACTTTGCACTGGAGGGTCACGTTGCTGTTTGGGTTAAATGCTCTGATTTGCTCATTCTTCTGTTCCGTTCACAATGACCAATAACTGTTTTAGATGTTAATTTACATAGAAATTGCATTCGCTTTATTGGACGATTATCTGCTTATCAAATTTAGAAATCAAAATTGCGTTCATATTATTTCTTTTTTTGTGTTCACATATTTCTCTTCAAACACGTCAGCACTCTCCAACCCTCTGCTGAAATGTTACTTTCTTCGAGATCACTGCGTATAGTTCGAATTTTGGAAAGGAAAAAATACTTCTTTTACATTCAAAAGTTATCAACTCAATTTTTCTTCTAAATGACGAGAAAAAATCACAAAAACAATTTAAAAATGCAGTTGATTATATTGTGATGTTACGTCGTTTTGTATGCCGGAAATCGGCCAGAATGCGTCGACAGCCATCTAGGAGCGCGGAGCTTCCGGGGCCTAGGCGGCCCCTGGACCCTCGCCTGAAGTGCTATGAAAGTCGAGCCCCCCCCCCCCCCCACTTTTTGGGAGCTTCCGCCGGCGCTGTACATTGTTATTCTTAACGTGATCAAGTCTTTGCTGGTTGACATATTTTCTTTATGACAGATAGCGGCGAAATATACAGTAATAAACATGGACCAGTTCCTTGATAATAGGATGGCTCAATCGGAGGAATTGCTGGCGTGATTTATCCATCTCTTTACCAGATCGTAACAAGTGTGAACTGAAATGGCACAAATATATCGGCAGGCCGGTGTGGAGGCTAACAATATCCCATATTAAGAGTGCAAGGACACTCTTCTCCAGATATCTCCAGAGGTAGGACACTCTTCACTCAATAAAAAGATAGGAAACGGGGCACTTATCCCCACTCTTAGCCTTAGCCACCACACCGGAGTGAGGAGTTAATGATAATAATCTTGATCAAAGGGGGTTTCCCATGGTTGAATATTAACCATCTCCCAGTCGACAAGATTATCATTCACACAACGAGTCGATTATAGTCATATACTGAATTTATCAGTCGGAAAAAATGCAGTTGGCGGATGTCGAAAATATGCTGTCAAAATGCGCCAGAATGCGCCATATGGCATCTAAATTTTCAAAAAAAATCCGGGGGGGCATGCCCCCGGACCCCCCTAGCCGGGCTTCGCGCCTGCGGCGCTCGCATTAGGAGTTCCGCAATATTCTCTACCGAACCCCCCCGTTGCCAAACCAGCCTACGGGCTTGCAGTGATAGCCACATGATGACATACGTAGAGAATTTCAACCTATTATATAACATTCCCAATTAGTCTGTACCCTTTTTGAATGTGAACATGTACAAAGGATATAGGTTCATGCAGACTGTCATTTTGACACCAAAATAGCCTTCAAACCTTCAGACTCAAATGAATTACAGAATAAACAGTCCGTTCACCCTCGTTACACCTTTCTGGCATCGTGATGTCGCAATTTCTGAGATTTCAGCGTTTCGGCGACAATTTATGTGATATTGACACAGCCTATGATATCGTGACACAAGTACTCCTTGAACGCGATTATTCACGTAAAACCATGAGAAAGATTAAATCACTAGTATCTTCCGATTGCGACCCACATGCTTGGAGCCGGAGTACACACTAAACACAATAATTATAGAGATTTTCTCCCGTTGACTCTTAAAAGAATGAGTGTATGACGGTATGATTGTTGTGTGTCGAGCCGCAATCAGAAAGCAAATTTACTCGAAATTTAGTACTGTTAATTGTTGCGTTTTATAGTACTCTGTCGTCTGTTGAAATACATTGCGGTGTAGAACGGGAACGGAAGAATGCTGGACAAAGTCTTTGCTGCCTTGATGTGTCTAAAAGTAAACGCCTATAATTGAAAGCCCCACGCTCAAATATATACGAACCGTAATATTGCTAATGTTTTATGTTACATGCAGTGCAGTAGACAAAAAAAAATCGGTATTTCGTCTTTCTAAAGCAAAATCACCAGTCATATAGTAATGTTCCGTCTTTTACTAACGAATTAGTATAGCGACAGTAGTGATCATGGAAAATGGCAAAAAGGATAATTCTTTACAGTTGCAACCAACTCCCCCCTCCCCGAGAATAGAAACAATTTATCATTATCACTACACAGTATATACCGGCTTGCTGAAACCAATATATGAGGCGCCGTTTGTGACAATATTGTCAACGACAAATATATAGAGTTAAAACCAAAATATAAAGTCGCCGTTTGTGACAATATTGTCAACGACAAATGTATAGAGTTAAAACCAAAATATAAAGTCGCCGTTTGTGAAAATATTGTCAAACACAAATATATAGTTAAAACCTTAGTAAATATATATAAAACGAAATAAATAGGGCCTATATATAAAGTTATTTTTTTTTATATTTTTATAAATATTTTTTTAACATAAATAACGATAGGAAGTTAAGACGTTAAATATAACGTAAATATAAAGTACACGAACAAACTTAAATAAAGTGTACATGTAAACAGGATATGCCCAAAGGAAGCTGCGCAATCGATGTGCGCGCGAGTGATACTGGTTAATCAAAACTGCAACTGGGTTCTGAAGCGAAACTATGACAGCGGTGAAAGCCACTCGCATGTCACAGATGTGGCGAATCAAACAATAAGATCACGTACCTGAACATATTTCAGCTCACTGCCATTATAATTTAGTAGAGGCCTATTCCAATTTTCAACAATTACTGTTGTCATTTACAATCGTACTTCAGAGTTATCACATCAATTAGATATAAGTACATCTACTTATAAATCAACATAAGATATCCTAGCCTGCAGCCAATATCATTTGATGTTCAATCCACGATTCCGCTGGCCAAGTCGCTGGTTGCTATTTGCCGCATAAAAACATCAACAGAAGTTGAAATAAAACATGCGCAATAACGATGTATTAATTATGCGCAGCACAAATATTAGGCAATTTGAAATCATACTGAATATGAGCATATTTCATTGACCAGAATATGACCATTCATAGCTTAGTTATAGGATTTGTAATTATATTGTCGTTTTTGTATATTTTATCGTTTTTCGATAATTTCCGCATTTCCAAACAAGACGAAAATTTGTACTTGGTATACGTACAGCGAATGTGGAAACAAATGGCTCATGAAGAATACTAGATTGGCCTTTTTTTCACTTTTGCGCTGCCTCGAAGCTGTTACTAGTAACTAAGGAATCAGTCGAAGCCGTTTTACCCCTGCGTGCTAATCGCTAATTGATCTTCAATACGCGTGGGGTTCTTGACGGGCATCGGTATTAACCCTATTATATACGCTGACGAGTGAGTGAATAGGGTTTAACGTCGCTTTCAACATTTTTTCAGCTATATCACGACGGGGAAGGGAAGGGAGGTGAGTGGGAGGGGTGTGGTTAACTACTTGTAACCGAGCCGATCTAATGCTGCCATTTTATACTGCTGTCCCACCGAAATATCATTCCGTAGGCAAACATGACACCCCACTCAGTCACATTATACTGACACCGTCCTTGTTCTATCCTCTTAATACTGAGCGTAAGCGAGGAAGCAACAAGTTCCATTTTTCAAGTCTTTGGTATGACCCGGCCAGGGATTGAACCCAGTACCTAGCGCTTACGAATATCAACAGTTTATTTTATTCTACTTACGTTATACTAACTTAAAACCTAAAAAGTTTGAGATCAAGTAAGCGTATCATGCTATAATAAATGATCTCGATAATGAAAACGAGGAACGGTGAACGCAACAGTACAATCCACACTGGTGGTTCCCACAGTATACGCCATGGTTCTTTCATAATTTGAGAGCGGTACGTTTGATGATCCAGCATAGTGCAACCGGTTCCTCATGACCCATTAGTTTCCACATTCGCTGTACTTATACCAAGTTCCCTGCAAATTTTTGTCTTGTTTGGAAATTCGGAAATTATCGAAAAACGATAAAATATACAAAACGACAATATAATTCCAAATCCTATAACTAGGCTATGAATGATCATATTCTGATCAATGAAATATGCTCATATTCAGTATGATTTCAAATTGCCTAATATTTGTGTTGCGCATAATTAATGCATCGTTATTGCACATGTTTTATTTCAACTTCTGTTGATGTTTTTATGCGGCAAATAGCAACCAGCGACTTGGCCGGCGGAATCGTAGATTGAACATCTAAGGGACAGGCCGTGATATTGGCTGCAGGCTAGGAGTGAGTGAGTAGGATTTAACGTCGTTTTCAACATTGTTTCAGTCATATCACGACGGTGCCTACGTGTGCCAGAACACGAGAGTATCTACAGTTCCTATTATTCTGGACACTGATCAGCCCAGTCAGTACAGCACCCGGTCACCCATCCACTGCAGGCTAGGATATCTTATGGTGATTTATAAGTAGATGTATTTATATCTAATTGATGTGATAACTCTGAGGTACGATTGTAAATGATAACAGTAATTGTTGAAAATTGGAATAGGCCTTTACTAAATCATTATGGCAGTGAGCTGAAATATGTTCAGGTACGTGATCTTATTGTTTGATTCGCCACATCTGTGACATGCGAGTGGTTTTCACCGCTGTCATAGTTTCGCTTCCGAACTCAGTTGCAGTTTTGATTAACCAGTATTACTCGCGCGCACATCGATTGCGGTTTACATGTACACTTTATTTAAGTTTGTTCGTGTACTTTATATTTACGTTAAATTTAACGTCTTAACTTCCTATCGCTATTTATGTTAAAAAAATATTTATAAAAAAAAAAAGATAACTTTATATATAGGCCCTATTTATTTCGTTTTATATATATTTACAAAGGTTTTAACTATATATTTGTGTTTGACAATATTTTCACAAACGGCGACTTTATATTTTGGTTTTAACTCTATATATTTGTCGTTGACAATATTGTCACAAACGGCGCCTCATACCAATGCCCGATAGCCTAACTATAGTATCAAATTGAATTGTGTTTAAATGTAATGGAATGAGTGCAACTTTCCAATTGATAAAATATATTATATATGCCCTTGGTATAGTCAATATGGAATGAGCTATTCTCCTTATTACATCATCAATATACAAGAAATATCTAATTTGCACATTTTCAAGGCAAGGATGAGCCGAGATGCAGTGCATATAAGCAGACATTGAATTTAGATGATTTTAGAAACGAAAGCAGTTAACTTGGTGATTCTAATCAAAAAGGGCTGATCATTGCAATTTTTTCGCTTGGCCAGGCAAGGAAATGGAATCTAAATACAACGCTTTTCTGTCCGGATCGCTATAACACCACACCAACTGTAGTCTCTATACGATAAACACGGTCTGTCTCCACGTTTCGTGTAACATGCAGACTCACACGCACATAAATGAAAGCATTTAATTGCAAGGTTGTGTTTTACTACCCACAATCTCGTGAAGCAAAGGTACTTTCCAAGGTTAGCTATCAGTTCCGCTGTGTGCATTTCACCACTGTAATGGGCAAGAGCAGAATACTGCCGAACAAATTCTTTATTGCGATGGGCAAAACATCACGACGTACCAAAATATCAAAATCCGGATCGCTGATCACCTTCATCCGAAGGCATGGTACAATCATGGACAGAAACTTCTGACAGATACCTTGCGGGATCAGATATTAACTGCGTATATTAATTAGGGTGTGCCCGAAATGGCCGCACCCGATTGGACCAGAAAATTGGAAATCGGGACAATCACATGCCTTGCACCAGACACACCTCCATGTTCTCGATATTGAAAGCGAGCGGCCTCGGTGGTGGTCCCAGAGTGACTCCCAGTACAAAAAGATATCTTTTTCTGTTGTGAAGTAGCGCTGATTTTATTTCTTTTAAATATCTTCAGGCATCGATCGATTTTCATCAGAAAAAAATATCGACAACAATGCATAAAGAGTCCGCGAAAAATTGTAGCTAATCTCCACAGCTGCGATCTGAGTTTCGCGCTGTATCCAGCATTCGTGTCCACTCTTGTCTGGGTGTTTACCTTTGTGTCTGGTTTCTTGGAAAAACACTATCAACAGATAATTTGGCTCTTTTCAGACAGGGCAATCAGGTGACGTAATATGTATAGTCAGTTGGGATCGGGCAAAATGAAACGTGGATCACGTCGATCTGCTAAGGGTAAGTTTTAATTTTAATGAAACGCGAAATTCTCTTAACTCGCTAAGATGCTGATCACCAGACACACTATATTTACATGGTTTTATAAATGAATGTCGACGGTTCACGGTCACAAGCATTGGCACCGGTAGTGTTTTCGCTCCTGTCAAACTCTTTAATGGTTTTGGAGTAATTCAAAATATTACTTGCTGTTGATGGTAAGACATATGAAGATCTGGAATTAGCCAGTTATTCTTCTTATTCCATCGCGATCCAGTTGGGGTATACATAGTCAGATATATTGGAAATATTCGCTATATAGGTGCCTTCCCTGTATGGATGCGCATAGTATATCGTAGTTCCCCCAGCAAGCCAGGCCGCCCACCACCCAAAGGATCCCACGCTCATTATAGTGTGGTTACATAACGCAAGCGTCGCCATATCAACTTCCGGTTCTTGTGGCGGCACGAAAACTACCCCTTCTTGAGACAGTCTGAATCTTGCCCAGTCCATATCGTCTGAGCAAATCACGAATAAAACTCTTTTGTGTCTTCGTCGAAAGAAATCCATGGCATGCAGAAAATATTCGTTTGTGGCAACCTGATAACCGTTATCTACAGAGTACCATAGGAGCATATCACCTCGTCGGATATGGATGCCGACGAACGTTTTGTTCAGCGAACCATTTGGCCCGATTTGGTCGACAATTGAACGAGACAAAACAAATTGTGCCTTTTCAACTATTTCATTCCGGAATCTGAACTGTTGTCGAAGCTGTGGTACAACGTTGTCAAAGTATCTCCAGGATTGGTAAGATCCAGTTAACATGATGTCGATCGAGTTGGGGAAATCAACAGATTCTTGGTCGAAGGCAGACGGGCGCTTTTCCCCGAAGACAGCAAACGATCCGCACATTTCTGGTGGAATGACTGGTATATCCAGCTTGAATAAGTTCAACAAGATATTGTTTTCTGGAATCACTGGTATCATACCTTTCCTATGTGCAATTCCATAGACAGAAGCAAACTCAAACAGGTGATTCCCCAGGCGTCCATTGTAGGCAAAGCAAAGCAAAGGTTTTCGATCAGGTCTATCTTGAGGTATCGTAGCTGACGTCGTCTTCTCTGTAACACTGATCTCCTGAGATTGGTATGAGTCGCGGACATTATGTTGAGACAGTGGCGGTTTTAGGCAGTCGTTCCGTCCAGTTGTATTTCCCGTACAGATTATCCTTCCATAAAGAGGCATGGGAGTAGTCACACGAAGATAGTACAATGTCAAGACTGAAAAAAGGAAAGCAATATTACTCAAGATATCAGCAGCGCTTTTGACCTCTGAGAACCCTTAACCGGGCTTGTGTTGCTAAACATATACAACTGGATTCAGGTCATATTTCATCCTATGTTGAGACGAAAATGTCTAGTGCATTGTGAAAATGTATAGACGCTTTCACCAAACAGCTTATGATAGAGACGTGACTGACCACGGGTCGACATGACCATGAAAGAGATAGTCAATCGGTGTCGTTGACCAGAGAATGTATTATCAGTCACGTCTGCCGATACAAAAGTTTTGGACGAAGTGATAATATACAAATATACATATATAAAATATCTGAAAGTGATGTATACAAAGTTATTAGACATTGCTTTACAACAGCAGAATATGTAATTGTTATGATAGCAAGCGTCATTCAAAAATTCACGAAAAATGTGTATGAGATAAAAATAATAAAAACACAAGATGGTTTCCTTCAAGAGAGAAGCGGTCAACAGTCAACAGACCTGATGATGTCCTATATGTAAAATTCTCAACACTGATCATTATACTTCATCCAAATGAATTCCAAGTCGTTTCCAGATTATGTATCTCAGTCATGCTTTGATTGTAACTGTTCATTTTAACACCTTGGAGATGTAAACCAGATGATATTTAAACGGTCCCTACTCCCGGGTTAAGCGGAATTAGAGACCGGTTACGAAACACAGCGCCAGGGATCTTGCACGCTGCGATCGTATTTTGCCGTCAGTGTACGATATTTTATCACCGAATTTGAGAACTTTAAATGGAGGCTTTTGGTGGTATACAGCCCTGTTTGACACGCTTCTGCAGTAATATGCTGTGATGTTGATTAAAATCGTCACAGTCTGCACATGATCTAGCAAATGCTACCAAGCGATATATGTATACGCTGTATACAGGGCCTTCGGGGATATTGCTTTCCCAGAGAATGGGCAGTTAACTATGTTAAAGTTGTAATCGTCTCTCTTGTCGTAGAGTCGAGAGAGAGAAAGGTATGGGCCCAGATATCATACTCCATTTGGTCTATCGGTGGTTTTCTTCAAATCCAGTGAAGGCGAATAAATATCCTTCCCAGCATCGCTAATATATAGATTATCCAGATGGATAGTCATTTCTTGTGTATTCTAATATGCTTATAACTGCAAATATAAATCGATTATTCGCCCACTCACTTACGTGTGCTCGCTGAAACCAAAAGGAGTAGGAAAACCTTCTGTCCGCATTTTAATTTTCCACTCATCATTCGCACAGAAATCCAAGCCAAGATTTATGTACAACAGTTGTCGTCAGATTGCCACCAGTTCGTGAGATAAAATGACCAAGGGTTTTTCAGCAATTATCACAATGTAGATATTATGAATGATAAAGAAGTACTAATTTGAAGTATATGCGATAACACTTAAGATATCTTCGCCATTCCGAACAACGTCTATGATTTGAAAACTGTTTTAAAAATATCTGACCGTCCAGTCGGCTCAAAATCCTTTGAGAAACGAACACAATTTCTTCAGTTAATTTTTATTTCTTTAATCAACTAGATTAATGTGCCTAAGGCAATCGGTGATCGGGAACAGTTATCTACATGCTTGTCTGAATCAACAAATCAATATATCCGTTCATAAGGTGAACACATCTGTACAAATGGTTCAATATTATATATTCCTCAGACTCTAAAGGATTATTCCAGAGCTGGTGTATTAATAAAGACCCATATATTGCCTTTTTAATATGATAACACATCGCAACACACCAAACATATAAGCATACGCATAACCGAGTTGCAATACCATTTACCTGCCATGTATATGAACTTTCGTCGTCAGCTTCATACATACAATTGGAAATTACTAATTCGCTAATTTATTGAGAATATTCAGTAAAAAATTTATGGCAGTGTGACTAACGTCACAGGACATACGAAGTAGGGTAGGCATTAGGACTCCGACGCGAACTGAACTCTTGGAAATTCCCCCCACCCCCCAGTTGAAATCCTGCCTATGTTAAGATGGGCATTGCCCAAGTCAGAATCAGCAGTGATTTTCATCAAAAGTAGGTCAGCTCAAAACTTGCTGGTAACAGTCCCCTAATACACCTTCATGCCAAAAATTAAGGTTCTGGTGTCAACGGTTCTCCTTATTTTTCCGACGAAAAGATTCGGATGAACTGACTCACTCATTACCGGACAATTTGCAAATGAGAGCCTACTTTGTATGAATTTATGAGAGTTATCATGAAGTTATGAAATGTTCATTTCATATCAGTGATACAAGACCAAAAAGTAGCAGATACCACGTGTTCTTCCTGGTCGGCACACTATACCATCGAACGATTTACTGATGGTTGCATACGAGGAAATATAACATTCTGTTGCTTATGGTGGCTGATATCTGCCATGTCGTATCATCGTACTATCGTCCTATTTTTACTGGAGCGATGGTACGATACGATGATACGATGCGATGGCTTTGATGATACGATGGCACGATGGTACAATGATATGATGGCACGATGGTACGATGAAATCACGGTGTGCATTCAAATATAACACGACAGTACGATGAAAACAATTAAACTATTTGATTAGTCCTGGTGTAGTCAAGCGTGAAGGCCTGCATGTCACCCGACACCAAATTAAAGCTCTGTCAGTCGGTAATCTTCCCCTACCCAGCTGTGTTGTTGTAGTGACCATATGTTATCATTACATGCATTTCATTTATAAATGAACTTCATGTATGAAGAATAATTTTTATCATTTCTGTGATTCGAGATCCTATCTTCCAAACGTTAATTTGCATTTATCTGTGAGTGTGTTTTTGTTTTGCCCTTAATTGGCGCTATTTTTAGGAAACGTGTAATAATTTGCATCCAGAATTGAGGGCTGTGGTGGTGGGGTCGGTGGTGTGAGGTTTGAGGGGGAGGATGCAAGGACGTATCTCGGAGGAGGGATATCTGGTGGAGGGGGTGTTTGGGTGAATTATCGGGTAAGTGATTAATTATGAAAACAAATAGTGTTGGTGCGCCTGATTGATCGCTCTTCGCCCGTCAGGCCACTTAATGTAAACTATGATGGGTTCATGGGCGGACTAATACATGCATGATCATAATACTAGCCTTTTTATTCAACCATTAGAGTGACAGTGTGATAGAACGACATCATATGTATGAGATAACATTATTTATTCATTTGAATAAGCGATTTGCAATCACTCATATTGGGAAACTACATAAAATCTTAGTCTAACCCCAAATTCATTTCTATCAAATCAACGCTTCTGCCTCTGCACGGTGGGCATTCAAATATAGCACGATGGTACGATGACACGATGGCATGATGATACGATGGTACGATGGTATGATGATACGATGATACGATGGTACGATGAAATCACGGCGCGTATTCAAACATAACACGACAGTACGATGAAAACAATTAAAAATCAATTAATATAATTTATTTGCGCATGACTTTCGTTTGATCAAGCGATTTGAGCAACTCTTCCGAAGCGCGATGCTACGATGTTACGATGGCACGATGATACGATGTTACGATGTGATGGTACGATGGAGGAATTTCCATCGTACCATCGCATCGTATCATCGCATCGTGCCATCGTACCATGGCATGGTGCCAACGCATCGTGCTATCGCATCGTACCAACGCATCGTGCCATCGCATCGTACCATCGTACCATCGCTCCAGTAAAAGTAGGGCGACAGTACGATGATACGACATGGCAGATATCAGCCACCATAGTTGCTGTGATTAAATATGCTTTGCAGCGTTTCGAGTGCCCCATTTTCGTCACATAAATGAAGCACGAATTTAAAGTTTTCCTGAATTGAGTTTAGTTTATCATGCTTCAGTGCTACTGTTTTCTCAACTTCTATGAAATGTTTTATTTCTTGCTTTAATACGAGATGTTTTAATTTGAAAATGCCTGACCGCTTTCGAATATTTCCAGTTGAGTCAAAATCGTCTGAGAAACAACACAATTTGTTCAGTTAATTTTTCTGTCTTTAATCAGCTGGACTAACGTGGCTATTTTCGCACTGGCTGATTGGGAACGACTACCTGCACGTTTATCTGAATCAATAGGATCTATGAGAAGGTAAATACATCTGTACAAACGGTTCAATTATATAGTCCTCTTGCAGCCTCGGAACACATTTGGAAGTGTGGGGCTGAACTCTATATCAGCCATGTTAAATGCCGGACTCAGGCATCTAAGATAGGACTTATAACATTGCTGTCTCGAAAAGTGGGCTCTGCGGCCTCCAACGAAGCATCCGACCTGGTCTATAAACACCCATATATTGTCCACTCTTCGTTAGGACCCATTGTTGCATGTCGATTTCCGCTAAACACCGCCTAGAACCAATCGGTGACCGCCCGACTGACGGACAACCTGTCATCATCCGACGATACACATTTTTACAGTATGTAGGCTCGATTAGGAGTCTTACAATTTAGATTCCGATGTCCGCACAGAGCTGACAAAAACAAATCGAACTGATTCTGCGTCTTAAATTATGACCCTTGCCGAGATAAACGGAGTTTGAAGGAAGTTCGACTTCTTTTGTCCACAAATCTGGTCGGGGAATCGAACTTTTCCGTCGAAGAAATGAGAAATGTGAAAAATGTCAAAATATATGTTCATTCACACACACTGTCGCTTTTAATTCACTACAACAAATTCTATATTCCGAAATCATTATACTTCAATCTGAAGGGAATAAGAAATTGGTGAGATAATTAGCCAAGATTCATAGCGTCCCCCTTCCCTCAACGCTATATGCTGACGACAAATACATTTCCCTGGTGGTAATTCGAACATCTCCATGGCGCACTTATTATTACCGTTGCGCCCTATTGGATCTTCATTAACTTGAGAAGATGGGCCGCCGTGAATAAAAATACAGAAATGGCAGACTAAATGGCCCTTCGTCGGTCATATATTAATTACCGACGTTGAAATTATCCCTATGGAGCCTCAAAATCACCTGAAATCGAGGGTCATGAAGATGGACATTTCCGTCATAATAGACCCCGTGTATACAGGGGATGATGATCACAACATCGATTATGGTATTTTTATTCATGGCGGCCCATTTTCTCAAGTTAATGAAGGTGCAATAGGGCGCAAAGGTAATAATAAGTGCGCTGTGGAGATGTTCGAGTTACCAACAGGGAAATGTATTTGTCGTCGTCATAGCGTTGAGGGAAGGGAGACGCTATGAATCTTAGCTAGTTAGATATGTGAGAGGTGGGGAAAATTGACAGGTCTGGTGAATAAAAAGTAACCATATGACTCCAAAAGAAAGCCACCCTCGGCACCTCAAATGCAGACTAGAATATATGAGTCATTCTAAAACAGCCTTGGTATCTCAGCCGCGCTTTTATTGAAACTTGCTGAAGTAACCACCGGTGTGATGGATAAGAATGTCCTGGCGATTAGTGTCCCTTCTCATATCCTTTTCTATTGCAACCAAGGACGGACACTTGCCCCCATTGTGGAGAAAAGTGTCCTAGCTGGGTTGGGAGATAGAAGCCGGACAAGCTTAGCCATCGCATCGGACATTCTTAGCCTCTACACCGGTTTAAATGAAATTAGATACCGGTACGCTAGCTCCGGTGTTTTGATGACTGATCAGCTTAAACAGGTAACTCGTCTGATGTTAATGGATGAGCATCGAGGGCGTTTGTTGCAGTAAACGCCACAACATGGGGTGAAAACAAACATGTAATGCCCGACGTCGTGCGGTAAATTTCCCTTCAAGACAATGTACCTATACGTATATTTGTAAGACCGATCGAATCCCTTATCGAGGGCGTCCAACGTACATTTGCCCGTCCGGTTTACATGCTCTGCTTTGATCTGGTGTATTGCCTGCAAATGAACATCGATCCTTCGTTACAATTTTTTTTTCGAATAATGGAAGAAAGTGTCGTATCAATAATATGTATTTATTATTTGTTTCAGATAAGACGATTTTACTTTGAAGCGCGAGCATAATCACGCGCTGCTTGAGAGAATTTCATTTGAATAGTTGAAAATTAATCTTAGAATGCAGACCGATGAAAATTTAAAATACGTTTCATTAGAAACATACGCTGATCATACAAGCTTAGCTGTCGCTTTTGATTCCTTTTTTTTTTGCCTTCTCTAATATATCGTCTCTAAAATTAAATTTGTCTTGAGAATTGTCCACCCTTCGTTTATGACTCACTGCTCTATGTCTTGTCCTGGGAAACACAGCCCGAGAAAGAAATTTTTTGGCTTGGTGTGAGAGTGTGCAGAGGAAACTCAGAATAAGTAATATTGATCAAGCAATGTCGCGTCGATATGGTTTAATGATGACTTAAAGGTCGGCTATGAACTATAGTCTTACAAAAGTTATAGATACAGATATACTACACTAGTTATAGCAAAGGGGTTCACGTTTCGTTAATGACCTTTTCGACCAAAATGGTACATTCTATTAAATGGAAGAGTTATGAAATTCAGAATAAATTTCTCGCATTATTCTGGGATAAGGGAGGTAAAACTGTTTTAAAGCCTCTCGGACCTGTCCATACAAAATTGCTCTAATCTATTAGAACTTTCTTTATTCAAATTTTAACGAAATATTATAAAGGGACGAATCCTTTTTTATAGAATACTATAGCTTACATCGAAATATAGGAAGCCAACCAGCGAAAAGAAGGAGTAGAGTTGACGTGAGAGAAAGCTCTAATCATTCTTGTTCCGTCTGACTCGACCACAGTGACTTGGGTGGCAGGGGGTGTCTTCGTCGATGTTGTTGTTGCTGTGATTATATAATTTTTTTTTTTCAAGAATATAATTATTTCCCACCTTTTCATACACCACAATGACAGTGGGTGTCATAAAAATGTTTTCTATACGCCCTACATCGCTCTACATACCCCTCCTCTACTAGATCTCCATCTGTAATATCAAGTGCGGAAACTCCAATGTTAAAGAATTCGCCATGAATCCCGGTCCGCGGCAATACATTCTCCACGATATGGCTGGTTTCCAGTAACTGATAAAAAGACTCCCGAAGACTTTTGAAATCGAGCCTCAACGGCTTCGAATGCAGAAGAACTTACCGCATGGCATTCTCCACGCCCGTTGAGTTTTCACCATAGTTCACGTCTGCTCATCCATTTACTGTTGGTTGTCTGCAGATACCCGAATTCCCTCGTGTACCGAGATTCGTGGCGATAGTCGGTATACGGCTTTAACATTGGAGATTCCGCACTAAATGTGTACAGATGGCGATCTAGTAGAGGAGGGGTATGTAGATCGATGTAGGGCGTATAGAAAGCATTTTTATGACATCCACTGTCAGTGTGGTGTATAAAGGTGGGAAATAATTATATTCTTGAAAAAAAAATAATTATATAATCACAACAACAACAACATCGACGAAGACACCCCCTGCCACCCAAGTCACTGTGGACTCGACAGCATTGACCTGCTCCACCAAGAACCCATTATTACATATGAATGTGGAATCTGATACCTCAATATCCGACATACAGTAGTCAGCCGTCGACCATAAGGCATTGTCATGTCAATGGAAAGATTTATTCTGGTGAGAAACTCACTGAAAGGGCCAAAACTCCAACCCGCATATATAGAATGTAACTTCAAACGAGAACAGTTACGCTAGAAAAGCATACCTACGAGATCCACGTTATTATAGGGAAAACAATACTCTTCCCGATTTAAAAGGTCGATATCCACCCAGGGAACATATAATCCGACATGTTAAATTGTGTTGCCAAGTACGTCTTTTCTCCAGTAGACTTTTATGCCACCGGCCAACCAGCCAGCCCACCAACCGTACGCCCCTACATTAATGATAGTATGATTACACAGCGCAAGCGTCGCAATGTCAACTTCCGCTTCCCTTGGTGTCATGAATATCGTGTCATTGGCCGATATGGTCGTCCGGGTCCAGTGCATGTCCTGGGAACATACGACGAATAAGACCCGTTCGTATTTAGTGCGGAAGAAATCCATAGCATGAAGAAAATAGTTCCCTGTGGCTACCCTGAATCCCACCTCCATACTAAATGGTGACACCATATCACCTCACCGAACGTGTATTCCTACAAATGTGACGTTTTCTATTTGAAACATACCCTTAAGTTTATCAGCTGCTGCTTCTGATAAAACTTTGATTGTCTTCTCTAATACTTCTTCTCTGAAATGAAATTGTTCTTTCACTTCTCGGGCCACGTTAGCAAAATATCTCCAGGACTGATATCCACCTGTTATTGTCATATTCGTTGTGTTGTTCGGGAAATTTATTGATTCTCTGTCGAAAGCAGAAACCCGTTTTTCTCTCTTTATTTGAAATGACTTGCACAATTCTGCACTTACTGTTGTTATATTCAGTTTAAAAATCTTGAGCAACCCCTCATTGTCAGATATGACAGGTATCATGCCTTTCAATCGAGCTATTCCTATCAGAGATGTATGGTGTTCTATTTGGGCCAAGTTTGCGTCGCGTGGCGACTTTTAGAAACTCGCCACTCGCTACGCGCCGTGGACCTCTCCGGCGCGCGGCGACTGGCGACTTTCTGCTATCTCTTAACCTGCAAAAACTCGCCAGTCGCCACCCGCCGTAAAACACGGCGAGTTTCGCTCTATCTTTTAACCTGCAAAAACTCGCCGCGCGCCACTCGCCGGATGAACCACGGCGCACGGCGACTGGCGACTTTTGACTGTAGTGAAACTCGCCACTCGCCACGCGCCGTGGACCTCTCCGGCGCGCGGCGACTGGCGACTTTCTGCTATCTCTTAACCTGCAAAAACTCGCCAGTCGCCACCCGCCGTAAAACACGGCGAGTTTCGCTCTATCTCTTAACCTGGAAAAACTCGCCGCGCGCCACTCGCCGGATGAACCACGGCGCGCGGCGACTGGCGACTTTTGACTTTTGGAATTCTCAGGACTTTTTCTCAAGTGCGCATGCCCGGGGAGCATCAATTATCGGAATATTTTGTTCGAAACGTGCTGTGATTTAATTTAATTTTAATTCTCTTCCTCGTGCATAAATATGCATAATTTCTAATGAATGAACTCTCCAGCTACATCTGATGCAATGTGACTAATTTTGAAGATGTAAGCTATCTGTAATAATTAATATAGTTGTTTTTTGAAACAAGTTCTTTTTAATGCAATACGCATATAGGGCAATCTAATTTTGTCAAAGGTGCAGATATTTTTTCATTAAAATACTCGTTATCCGTTTCTGTGCAGAACTTGCATACTCTCGATATTATCTGCTGGTATATTTTAAAAAGTTTTCAATCATTTTTTGAACCTTTTTTTTTATAAGTGCCTATATATATTTATAAAACAGCATATCGTTTTCAATTCAGAATGAATCGCTTTGAAATTGTTCCTTATTTAAGATACAATAAAGCACTCGACGCGGGAATTTTGTTTTACAAGATAAAAGCAACGTCAACTAATATGCTGTATGAAATATTAAGAAAGCGAATAGAGCGTCATCGTCATATTGATTAAAAAAGTAAAAAAAATGCTAACATTTTCTCTGGATGATTGAATTTCTCTCTTCGTAAGTTTTATGTGAAAAACGGGCGATATCTTTGTATAAGAGATCCTTTATTGCTGTTTTAATCCATAGAGTGGCTCTTTGTTGGGTTGATATTTCCTGTATCACAAACCCTACAAACTATCAAGACCCTATTTTTAAAGATGAAAAGACGTATTTCTTTCAACAGTTTCCATATTTTTTTTTACTTCCTCAAATTCTATGAGATCGCGAGTGTGATTTATGATATTGGAACTGCATAATTGATGCTCCTCGGGCATGCGCACTTGAGAAAAAGTTCTGAGAATTCCAGGAGTCAACAGTCGCCAGTCGCCGCGCGCCGTGGTTTGTCCGGCGAGTGGCGCGCGGCGAGTTTTTCCAGGTTAAGAGATAGAGCGAAACTCGCCGTGTTTTACGGCGGGTGGCGACTGGCGAGTTTTTGCAGGTTAAGAGATAGCAGAAAGTCGCCAGTCGCCGCGCGCCGGAGAGGTCCACGGCGCGTGGCGAGTGGCGAGTTTCACTACAGTCAAAAGTCGCCAGTCGCCGTGGGCCGTGGTTCATCCGGCGAGTGGCGCGCGGCGAGTTTTTCCAGGTTAAAAGATAGAGCGAAACTCGCCGTGTTTTACGGCGGGTGGCGACTGGCGAGTTTTTGCAGGTTAAGAGATAGCAAAAAGTCGCCAGTCGCCGCGCGCCGGAGAGGCCCACGGCGCGTGGCGAGTGGCGAGTTTCTAAAAGTCGCCATGCGACGCAAACTTGGCCCAAATAGAACACCATAGAGATGCAAACATAAACATTCTATTTCCCAATCTCGAACCTATTCGCATGCACAGATATCGTTTCGTCTTCCTGGTACCTAAGGCTTGTCCTGTCTTCAATGTTGCCGGAGTTGTAAGTGATCTTGAGCCTGAGATATGCTCTCCCGAGTATGATGCTGGTACCACACTATGATAACGAGTATGGTGCTGGTACCACACTATGATAATTTAACTGCGCCTGCTCCGTTGCATTCCTGGAGAAATGACCGGAATAAGCTCCGTCCTCACTCCAATGACGATATCCAGTGAATCGGGCAGGTAAAAGAATCCATGACGAGTCGATGACGTTATATCCAACGTAGAAGGTTATCGCAACTGAAAATAGATGCACAAATAAATGGCTATTGGTTTCATTCAAAACATGAGGAAGCGATGTTTTCCAACGATCGAGATAATCAAGTGACTTTATGTCACAATTACCTTGTTTGTTCGCTGATTTGTAGTTCCGCGAAATTGGAACCTAAATTAACCATTCATCAGTACAATGGCACATTTGTCAGTGTAAATCTCATATAAAACGCATAAAATAATCAGGCGATATCGAAATATCGGTTCCGGTTCCGGTTGCTCAGCTCCCGATGATGGCACCACTTCCGGTCAAGTGATTTACGGGTACGACTCCTCCGGTAAATATGTCTGAGGGTGCGCAACACAGTTTCGTGGAATGGCACCTTTCTGATTTCGTTCTAAGGAAGATCGGCCGTTTATGACTTCATGATAATTCTTCGTACGTTTATAGTTGTTGATATCTATATTACCATCCTGTTGGGTATTATCAGTCTTTTAAACGGCCATATACGAATTGATACTTGAGTCGGCCTACAGACCGACCGGTGTTAGTGAGCAAAGTTTCAATGGCCTGAGTTATACCCCATGGGTTAATCATGGTTCATTAACGACAAGAAATTTTGAAAAAAAAGACGAGACATTGTATTTCATTGAACTTTTCACTCCAGTTGTTTCAGAGTGTATACCCATATGATGTACGGATAACATGACACGATTCTTCGAAGTTGATTACTGGGTATATCAGTGTGAATAACTCACCTGTAATGAGAAGGAATGTGCGCTGTAGAACTTCCATCCCTGTTTTCAGTAATGAGGGTGTAATCACATAGACTATCTCCGAGGAGAACAATACTCGTGAGACAATCAAATAAATTGATTATATTTTCTGAGGCCGAACGGAAATAAAACTTATCTAAGCGGAACGATTTCATGGATTATCAATTATTTGCAGCACACTGCTTCAAGCTTCATCCTAGCAAACCTTCCCGACGATTATGGTTTAGTACAGTCGAATAAAATACGGCGCTTCTGTTCATATGGTGGTATAACGTGTAAGTTAGACTTATAGCTCGAGAATGGATAATAATTAACAGTTTAAAAACCAGAAAGATTTAAAAGGTGAAATGTACGAAAGCCCAACTTCTATCTTCCAACTCACGAGTTTCTAATTCCAACATCCTACTTTACTTTTTATCTTGTCACTTAGCAGAATAGCATTCAGTTTAGTGTCGAAAACTAAAAGGGACCATATCACTGTCCGGTTCCCACAACCGGAGCATATTTATATTGCCACATTTGCCCCGGATTTTCCGCGGAGGTGTGTGTGACATCCAATTCCGGGTTTCGCATAAATGTGTAAATTTTCTAGCTTATCGTATTGGAACATTCAGGGTCCCAAGCAACCACCTCGCTGGGGGTCTAATAACACCCCAGCCACCAGTCAGATTTTTGGACCGGATTCGGGGCCTTCGCGCACATCGCCGGAAGTGACATCATATATAGTACGAGAGATCCTGAAGGATCTTGGCGCCCACCATTGTCCGATAATTGTAAGCCAACGACAAGAGGATCTTTTTGCCTATTGTTACTAAGCCGATTGAGTTGTAATTTTGTTTACAGAATTTTGAATCTGAGCGAAAAAGATCGAAAAAGGGACACTGGAAAACACCAAGATATAATCTTTCTAACCGAAAAAGGTATCCTGCACAACTAAGACCCCAAGGGGAACCTGTGTATCAAATTTGAAAAAGATCCATGCAGTAGTTCCTGAGAAATCGCGGTAACAAGGTTTCATGGGGAAATCCAAGATGGCTGCCTGGTGGCCATATTGGATTTTCGAATCGGACCAGAAAAGGTATCTTGCACAACTAGACCCCAAGGCAAACCTGTGTACCAAATTTGAGAAAGATCCAAGCAGTAGTTCCTGGGAAATCGCGAAAACAAAGTTTCATGGAGAAATCCAAGATGGCTGCCTGGTGGCCATATTGGATTTTCGAATCGGACCAGAAAAGGTATCTTGCACAACTAGACCCCAAGGGGAACCTGTGTACCAAATTTGAGAAAGATCCATGCAGTAGTTCCTGAGAAATCGCGATAACAAGGTTTCATGGGAAATCCAAGATGGCTGCCTGGTGGCCATATTGGATTTTCGAATCGGACCAGAAAAGGTATCTTGCACAACTAGACCCCAAGGGGAACCTGTGTACCAAATTTGAGAAAGATCCACGAAGTAGTTCCTGAGAAATCGCGATAACAAGGTTTCATTGGGAAATCCAAGATGGCTGCCTGGTGGCCATATTGGATTTTCGAATCGGACCAGAAACGGTATTTTGCTCAACTAGACCCCATGTGGGACCTGTGTACCAAATTTGAGAAAGATCCATGCAGTAGTTCCTGAGAAAACGCGATAACAAGGTTTCATGGGGAAATCCAAGATGGCTGCCTGGTGGCCATATTGGATTTTCGAATCGGACCAGAAAAGGTTTCTTGCACAACTAGACCCAAGGGGAACCTGTGTGCCAAATTTGAGAAAGATCCATGCAGTAGTTCCTGAGAAATCGCGGTAACAAGGTTTCATGGGGAAATCCAAGATGGCTGCCTGGTGGCCATATTGGATTTTCGAATCGGACCAGAAAAGGTTTCTTGCATAACTAGACCCCAAGGCAAACCTGTGTACCAAATTTGAGAAAGATCCATGCAGTAGTTCCTGAGAAATCGCGATAAAAAGGTTTAATGGGGGAAATCCAAGATGGCCGCCTTGTGGCCATATTGGATTTTCGATTCGGAAAAGGTATCTTGCAAAACTAGACCCTAAGGAGAATCTGTGTACCAAATTTGAGAAAGATCCATGCAGTACCGAGAAATGACGATAACTAAGTTTCATGGGGAAATCCAAGATGGCTGCCTGGTGGCCATATTGAATTTTGAAATCGGACCAGAAAAGGTATCTTGCACAACTAGACCCCAAGGGGAACCTGTGTGCCAAATTTGAGAAAGATCCACGAAGTAGTTCCTGAGAAATCGCGATAACAAGGTTTCATTGAGAAATCCAAGATGGCTGCCTGGTGGCCATATTGGGTTTTCGAATCGGACCAGAAACGGTATTTTGCTCAACTAGACCCCATGTGGGGCCTGTGTACCAAATTTGAGAAAGATCCATGCAGTAGTTCCTGAGAAAACGCGATAACAAGGTTTCATGGGGAAATCCAAGATGGCTGCCTGGTGGCCATATTGGATTTTCGAATGGGACCTGAAAAGGTTTCTTGCACAACTAGACCCCAAGGGGAACCTGTGTACCAAATTTGAAAAAGATCCATGCAGTAGTTCCTGAGAAATCGCGGTAACAAGGTTTCATGGGGAAATCCAAGATGGCTGCCTGGTGGCCATATTGGATTTTCGAATCGGACCAGAAAAGGTTTCTTGCATAACTAGACCCCAAGGCAAACCTGTGTACCAAATTTGAGAAAGATCCATGCAGTAGTTCCTGAGAAATCGCGATAACAAGGTTTAATGGGGAAATTCAAGATGGCCGCCTTGTGGCCATATTGGATTTTCGATTCGGACCGAAAAAGGTATCTTGCAAAACTAGACCCTAAGGAGAATCTGTGTACCAAATTTGAGAAAGATCCATGCAGTACCGAGAAATGACGATAACTAAGTTTCATGGGGAAATCCAAGATGGCTGCCTGGTGGCCATATTGAATTTTGAAATCGGACCAGAAAAGGTATCTTGCACAACTAGACCCCAAGGGGAACCTGTGTACCAAATTTGAGAAAGATCCACGAAGTAGTTCCTGAGAAATCGCGATAACAAGGTTTCATTGGGAAATCCAAGATGGCTGCCTGGTGGCCATATTGGATTTTCGAATCGGACCAGAAAAGGTATCTTGCACAACTAGACCCCAAGGGGAACCTGTGTACCAAATTTGAGAAAGATCCATGCAGTAGTTCCTGAGAAATCGCGATAACAAGATTTTATTGGGAAATCCAAGATGGCTGTCTGGTGGCCATATTGGATTTTCGAATCGGACCAGAAAAGGTAACTTGCTCAACTAGACCCCATGTGGGACCTGTGTACCAAATTTGAGAAAGATCCATGCAGTAGTTCCTGAGAAAACGCGGTAACAAGGTTTCATGGGGAAATCCAAGATGGCTGCCTGGTGGCCATATTGGATTTTCGAATCGGACCAGAAAAGGTTTCTTGCACAACTAGACCCCAAGGGGAACCTGTGTACCAAATTTGAAAAGATCCATGCAGTAGTTCCTGAGAAATCGCGGTAACAAGGTTTCATGGGGAAATCCAAGATGGCTGCCTGGTGGCCATATTGGATTTTCGAATCGGACCAGAAAAGGTTTCTTGCACAACTAGACCGCAAGGCAAACCTGTGTACCAAATTTGAGAAAGATCCATGCAGTAGTTCCTGAGAAATCGCGATAACAAGGTTTCAAGATGGCCGCCTTGTGGCCATATTGGATTTTCGATTCGGACCGAAAAAGGTATCTTGCAAAACTAGACCCTAAGGAGAATCTGTGTACCAAATTTGAGAAAGATCCATGCAGTACCGAGAAATGACGATAACTAAGTTTCATGGGGAAATCCAAGATGGCTGCCTGGTGGCCATATTGAATTTTGGAATCGGACCAGAAAAGGTATCTTGCACAACTAGACCCCAAGGGGAACCTATGTACCAAATTTGAGAAAGATCCACGAACTAGTTCCTGAGAAATCGTGATAACAAGGTTTCATTGGGAAATCCAAGATGGCTGCCTGGTGGCCATATTGGATTTTCGAATCGGACCAGAAACGGTATTTTGCTCAACTAGACCCCATGTGGGACCTGTGTACCAAATTTGAGAAAGATCCATGCAGTAGTTCCTGAGAAAACGCGATAACAAGGTTTCATGGGGAAATCCAAGATGGCTGCCTGGTGGCCATATTGGATTTTCGAATCGGACCAGAATAGGTATCTTGCACAACTAGACCCCAAGGGGAACCTGTGTGCCAAATTTGAGAAAGATCCATGCAGTAGTTCCTGAGAAATCGCGATAACAAGGTTTCATGGGGAAATCCAAGATGGCTGCCTGGTGGCCATATTGGATTTTCGAATCGGACCAAAAAAGGTGTCTTGCACAACTAGACCCCAAGGGGAACCTGTGTACCAAATTTGAAAAAGATCCATACAGTAGTTCCTGAGAAATCACGGTAACAAGAATTGTTTACGGACGGACGACGGACGGACGGCCGACGGACCACGGGCGAAAAGTGATTTGAACAGCCCACCATCTGGCGATGGTGGGCTAAAAATAGATGTTTACCGAACATTTCGATTACTTTTCAAGTCTGCATAATATCTCTGTTGACCTAGCGTTAAAAAGAATTATCTGGAGATAATTTCCCCTGTTTATGTGGACAGAGGATATGAAAAGTAGTTCGCTCATGAGCAACACTAAAGGAGTTGGTTGGTTTCCCCTATACGTCATAGCAACGTAGTAAAGGCCAACTTCCGCTATTGGTGGCATGGATGGTAATGGAGCCTGCGAAATGGAGCATGCGCTGTGGGGAGGTTGGGTCCCAAGTACCAGAGAAACGTGTGTGTACGCATGCGCAGTGGAGATTTCCGGTCTGTGCGCACTTCCGGCTGCATAAAAACAAGTTTGAACATGCCGACCGGTAAAGAAGTCTGAACATGTCGGTGATGCGGGATTCCTTATTGTGCATACACAGTCAGCATACCATGTTAAGCTTGGCAGGCTTTTAAGGTAAAACGTGGGGTTCGAAATAGCTCGATATTTTCCAACTCTCTCGGTGCTAATTGGTGCAGTAGAGGCGATAATATATAGCCTATTAGGGCTATAGGTCGGCCCCAGTCACCTCCAGCGAGGGTTTTAGATAATTTTATTACGAATCACCCACCTCTGAAACTGCCGTAAATCTAATCTCTATCCCCTCCTGCGCACTATTTTAAAATCTTACGCACTATTGTGAAATAGTAACGAATATATCGCCATCTGAATTTTCCAGTCGACAACTTCAACTCTCTACGCGCCATGTTGGTGACGTCACGCTATTATGTGTATATGGGCCGTTTGCAACATGGCGCGTAGAGAGCTGAAGATTTCGACTGGAAAATTCAGACGGCGATATATGCGTCACTATTTCACAATAGTGCGCAAGATTTTAAAATAGTGCGCAGGAGGGGATAGAGATTAGATGTACGGCAATTTCAGAGGTGGGTGATTCGTAATAAAATTATCTTAAACCCTCGCTGGAGGTGACTGGGGCCGACCTATAGCCCTCATACTCTTGAGGGCTATATATTATTTAGCTATAGAGGCGAGTCTGTGATTGGTGACCTGCGCATGCGTAACCGGAAATAGAATGCTTCACAGCGAACGCAAGGGTTTGCGAGACATCGGGGTTTCACCGAACGAAACTTCTGGACACAGGCATGGGCCACAGGGTATCACTGTAACGGGAGGCAGTACCAGTGCTTATACTAGCTTACACCTTGCGCTATAGTACAAGCACTGGTGCAAGTGCCTCCCGTTACATTGTTTCTTGGAGTACTTCTATATACGTACTCACCGCCTTTTCCTCCTGTACTGACATCAATTTCAATAACAAATCCCAGCGGGCAACGGAAGAAGGCTATTCTGTGATAGCGTTCAGATTCCGTATTGTCAAGGCAATCGGCACACATCGGGAGATTTTCTATTTTTTTACTGAGCGATGACCGATGGATAAGCATGGAAATTCTGTTTCCTATCCAACAATGTGATATATTGCAGGTCCTACTTTTTCATTAAACAACAGTTTACGCCTATATGGATTTCGCTGAAGAAGCGTTTCTAAGCTCAGTTGGTTTAAGAATTAAACGGTTTTCTTCGTTGTGATTGTTCTCACGCTGAAATCTGATATAACGTACATATCGTAAACATGTGTACGATTGATGCCAATCTAGGTAAACCAAGATGGTATATCAGGAATATTCCGTGATATTATATCTGAGTTTACTGAGATTGGATTGATGCCTGCCTCTAGATGTACATACGGTTAAATATGTAAAAAGCAGGTCACAACTGTAAAACTATCCGCACTCCAGCATATATAGAAAGATCTCCATACCTGATCACTCAGGTGAAGTTGAAACTGGAAATTCCTTTCGGGTGCACAGGGAAAGTTCCATTTATTTAACACGGTGTAAATCCTTCTGTGCTAATGTGTATCACAAACACACAAGTCAGATGAAGGGAGGTACCGTATACTGAAGCAATCCACAACTTATACATTCCCTCTCGAACGGTTTTAAAGAAATAACAGCTAGTGAAGACTTAGCTTGTTTCAAACACAATTCGAAAAGCCGTAACTCCTAGTAGTTCCAGCGTTGTGAAGTTGCAAGTTTTATCCTTGTAAAGCGATGAATCAGAGCGGCAAAGCATATTCGCTCTGCATACGTCACAAGACATGAACAGCCATTTATGTAAACATCACTGATCTAATTTTTTCGGAAGTAAGACTTCTATCAGATTGTATAGACCATTTGTGAAATATTAAACATTGAAATGATTCATTGTACCCCCAAAAAGGTAACAGTGGGCCACGATCACAAAACTTTTCGAAAATAATGACCCGTTCAAATGAAAAATCAGGACTAAGTTAGGATATATTGGAGTGGACGAATATCGCTGGACGTGGACGAATATCGCTCACAAATTGTAATGTTCAGCGTTTTAACTTTGTTGGATATCTCTTCATTTTTTTTAAATTCGACCGTGCGAAATTATAATCGCGAGAACACATAGGAAGTTCTCTTTGCCTGTCTCCCTACAGTAAACTTCAATACTACGGAAGGCGGCACATAACAATTTCGCGTGAGTATGTTTCCAACAAATAGCCTTTCTGGACATAACTGACAGTTGTCGTTAAAATTCATGTAACCATTCGACAAAATTACCATGTTCTTCTACCGCCATACTACGCAGACTGCAATAAAGACACCGCAGTGTGTGGAGTCCGCACGCAGACATCAAGGCTGACAAGTAAACTCAAATACTACGGACTCAATACCTGAGTGAGGGTATACTATCGAAATACCGGTTTTCTCATACCATTCATTTATATTTCTTAAATACATTTTATATAGTAAGTTCCACCAAATTTCACCCACCGTTGCAACGACAACAAAGTTTGAATCCAAAGCTAAACAAATTCTAATTTCAACTGAAAGTTAAGATGGCCCCCCTGTGACGTCACGGATTTAGTACTGAAAAGTAAGCACCGATACCTATTAACTTCCCCGTGTATAGTGCATCATTTATCACCCAGATGGTCTGATCTGTTGACCATAAATTGTGAATGTTGCGCTATGCATATTCTCATAGTTTAAGAATTGTATCTCACTTTGGGGTGCAAATTTACCAAACCAAAGAAGGTGTCTGGTTTACCCGTGAAAAAAAAGATTTGTGTTATTCGAATGACGTAAGCAATAAAGGCCGTTTTTCCAGTACTATTAATGTACAGAGTTGAGTGGGCCTTGTGCTCGCCAGGAACAGATCCTTCGTGTAAGGCTGAATTAATTATGACAGCTAAACCCTGATGGCATAATAATAACCCTCTTTTAATCACTTGATGATATGTGCATTCCTCATTTGCATGACAGGTTTATCAAATATCCAGAAATCTAGCATCGCAACACGACACTAATTTAATTGCCAACGGATAGTACAACCGCAAGGCGTGAAGTCCTATATACAACCCGATACACCAAATTGAAGCTCGCTTTATCGGTTGGGCCTAGGGACCTCGCGTTAGCAATTAAATTGGTGTCGTGTTACATGCTGGAGATGACAGGGTAATTGACTTGTATCACGATGCCTACCTGCCATTTAATTGTTATGGATGTACATTGCATCATGGGATAGAAGTGGGATAAAACGTCATCAGGTTTCAACCCTATAGCGTGTAGAGGATAACACCATCGTCAAAGTGATCAGGAGAAAATAGTATTTTAAATATCATGGAAATATGACACCTTCAGCCAAAATAATATTTCGATATATTATCACGGTTGACATAATATTGAAGAACATTGGATTAAATTTTAGTTGGAGGTGTCGTATTTTAGATAAAAAGGGATTTGCCTGTTAAAATGCACCAAGAAAATATAAAAACAAACAAACGCCCATATTTAAACATTTATCGACGCATTTTTGATTGTATACAACTTTGGTATTTCCTGTTTATGAAGCATAGCTTTCTTTGTTCAAAAACGTGACGGCTGGGGGAAGGTCATGTTATCCTGACACCTTCGTTACTGAACATCCCTTACGTACTATATATCGACTTTTAACCCAGGTGAGATTATTATGAAAATATATGTATGCTTATGTGAAATCATCCTTCCCACAGCGCATGCTCCATTTCGCAGGATCCATTATCCATCCCTGCCTCCAATAGCGGACGTTGACCTTTACTACGTTGCTATGACGTATAGGGGAATACAAGCGTCTAGTCCGTCATTCATAATTCAGCCGTCGTCCATTAAAGAATATCCGCGTCCATAATCCAAAGACCTATTCCATATCCATATAACAGTATTAGCACCAAATTCAAAAAAGACAATCATAGTATACATAAACATAGGCTAGTTTCCTGCAAGAGAGAAGCGGTCAACAGTTTTCAATGATGCTGACAAGACATCATGATGTTCCAAAAATATAAAATCCGTATCGCTGATCAGTATTCTTAAACCGTAATAATCGTTCTAAAATCGTTATCTAGAGAATGGTGTATCTCAGTCACGCTTTGATTGTGACTGTTCATATGAGCACCATGAGGATCTTGAAGTACATGGGTTCATACGGCCCCTAGCCCCGGGTTAAGCGGAATTAGACACAAGTTACGAAACGTAACGCCATAGATCTTGCACGCTACGTTCGTATTTTGCTATCAGCATGCGATATGTATCGCCAAATTTGAGAAACTTTCAGTGGAGGCGCTCGGAGGAATGCACGGTTCAGTTTGAGTCCGGCCGAACAATTCCTTCAGTGTCGTACATGAGCGAACTACCTTTCATATGCTCTGTCCAGATAAACAAGGAAAATAATCTCCAGATAATTCTTTTTAACGCTAGGTCAATAGAGGTATTATGCAGACTTGAAAAGTAATCGAAATGTTCGGCAAACATCTATTTTACTATATATGATGTCACTTCCGGCGATGTGCGCGAAGGCCCCGAATCCGGTCCAAAAATCTGACTGATGGCTGGGGTATTATTAGACCCCCAGCGAGGTGGTTGATGCGAAATGTTAGCCTTCAAAATCGTATTAGGAAAGATATTTTTCCCGCATGAATGAGTGGAAGCCGCCTTGTGTTGCACAATCAGTGCGGGGAGCATCAGTATCAGTTAATAACCTCTTACCTGTTTATCCCTTAAATTCATCTGCTTGATTTCTCCAGTTTTATGAAGAATTTGGTGATTAGAACACTCTTAAAACGCTAATGTTAGATTTAACATCTAGAATGTTGCAGGAGGGAAAGCATTTAGAAAGTGTTGTATTCAGCACTTTTAAGTGTTGTATTCACCGCTTTTATATGTTGGATAGAACAGCTTAAAATGTTGCATTTAACACTTAAATGTTATAAATACAACACTTTCTAAATGCTTTCCCTCCTCCAACACTTTAGATGCTAAATCTAACAGCGTTTTAGGAGTGAACTTTGGAATGTTTGTTTTGAACAAGGAAAACAAATTAGCGATACACCAGTTTCCAAATAATGTTCTGGATTCTGAGATATTGAACCATCGCTTTTTATCTTATTACGAGCAACTGACAAAATATATAATTCCACACAATAAGATCTATAGGCAAAATGTCGAAAACTGAAGCATCCGTATTTTGTTGAAAGTGTGTTCCACTCGTAAAGTCATCAACTGAATGAAGAATTTTGAACGACTCGAAAAATAAAAGGTTGAAAATTTCATGCAAAAATATGTATTCAAATTGAGGCAATTTTATACCTGTCTATCTTACGGCCAATATAATCACATATTTGTAATTATAGAGAAATCAGTAAATTTACATTGATCATTACACATATATGTATAACTATAGTTCTCAGAATGAAAAGACAAACGCAAGTGAATGTACGAAAGTCTGCAGAGTCGTTAAGAGTACCAAAACATTGAAGTGAACATACATCGGTGGAATCGTCGATATGGACTTAACACTTTACATACAATTGGTAGCTGGGTCCTGTTATCGTTATCATAGAGCTGCCTCGTATGTTCTGTAGTTCCACCTTAACTAAGCTGTTTTGTTCTTCCGACGAGATACTTAAAATTTGTAATTAGAATAAATTTCGCGATGCAATAGGAAAAGAAAATTCCTCCAACCCATGATCTCTCCTCCCTTGCTTTCGAATATTGGAATCGAGCCGAGATGCAAATCCCAGAATTCCGTGAATATCCGAATTTGCGTACTAAACATCACAATGGACACACAATTTGGACCTGGTCAATGAAAACGCTGTTTCTAGCAATGGAAACGTATTCGCACATGCCCCTTCATTTAACAGGAATCCATTCCAGGTCCTGAGTAGTACTAAAAGTATATTAAAGGTCCCGTTTAGGGGCAGATAACTCTTGCTTGACCGCGGTCAAGGTCACTATAGTTCCGCTAAACGTCATTAAGTGCATTTCTGGTCATGTGAGCCGGGGGTGTACTTCTCCACGATGAGGCGGTCATTTCCGGCGGCGATGAGGTCACTTCAATGTTCGGTAAACTTCAGGAATGTCCAGTCATCTCCGGGAATATCCGGAGAGCAATTGATCTTCGAGGTCAATCTTGCCCTGTCCAGGGTATAGCTTGTGGGGTAGAAGGGAAGTGTATAGCAATACATGCAGCAGGGGAAACCCCTGGGCCTGGTGTAAGTCAAACCCGCACTGCACACACCAAAGGCTGGCACGTTATCCAGTCCGAGTCGGTACATAATAGGCAAGGTCGAAAATACCCTGATAAACATAGAACTACAGGGCGGATAAATATATACCATATTCTATCATACAGACCCATTGGGGAACCCACTCATGGAAATTTGCGGTATGGAGTCTGGCGCCTTATTTTTCAGTCTCGAGCTGTAGAATACGATCTCGAGACCATGGGTTGACTTTCGCGGAAAAGTTATGACCGCGCATGCGTTGCGCATGGGCAGAAATGGGGTGAACGTTTTTGGGTCGAAATGAACCAATATTGGGTCATGTGAGTTGTCATAGTGACGCATCCATGGGGGAGCGTCCGACTGGACGGGCATGTCGTTGAAATGCCGTCCCCCGGGGCATGCGCAGTGGAAAAAGGGCAATGGAGTGGACGTTTGGGGTCGACGTCAATTCCGGCGATAACGTCACTTCCGAGATTCCTGCTTCCCGGATCCAGGCGACACCACCACTTCAGCAAACATGCGTGCGATGACACCACTTCCGGAATGACGTCACTTGCGGCACTACCAGGTGAGCAACATCCACACGAAGACGTCACTCTCGGTGGTGAAGTCACTTGCGGTGAAGCATCAGCCAATGGTCGAAGCATGTGCGTGTGATTGGACGGTTGACAATGCGTTAAGGCATTACGATAAGGCGTTAAGGGGTTACGCTAGGGCGTTAAGATGGGATTTTAGGGCGTTAAAATAAGGGGTTACGGCGTTGATGCGGGCGTTAAGATGGGGCGTTAAGGCATTGAAACGAGCATTAAGGCGTAACGACGGGCGTTGAAGGGCATCACTGTATTTCGGTGAATTAGTTTTAATTTCATGTGATAACTAGACATTTCAAAGCTTCGGAGCTATTTTACCAGGGCATTGAAGCGTTAAGTTAGGTGTTGGCGGGTGTTACTGTTTTATGGTGTACGCATAAATGAGTGAGTGAATGATTTAACGTCGCTTTCAACATTATGTGTACCGGAGTGTGCTAAAATGGATCACCAGCTAGCGTGCTATGAAAGGGGGGCGGCCTGGCCGTTTCAGCAGATACTCAGTCAACCACCGAGATGTTCACTTGTACTACCTGCACGAAATCATTCATTCGCCGCCATGAGTCTATCAAGCACGACGGAACCGCCCAGTACAGTTGTACGATATGTACACAATCGTTTCAGCGCCCGGATCATTCACAGTGCCATGAAGGTTCACTCCATGGGCCAGGGGCCAAGGAAGAATGCAAGGAATGTGGACACCGCTTCAAACGCCGCCTAAGTCAGTTGATGCGACACCAACGCACACAACACCATGTGCCGTAGCCACGTTTGAAGGTAGAGGA
>JAVTVY010010196.1:0-43631 GCA_036873755.1 Hanleya hanleyi
TGGCGGCCATCTTGTACCCACCTCCCACATGGCGGCCATCTTGTACCCACCTCCCACATGGCGGCCATCTTGTACCCACCTCCCACATGGCGGCCATCTTGTGCCCACCTCCCACATGGCGGCCATCTTGTACCCACCTCCCACATGGCGGCCATCTTGTACCCACCTCCCACATCTTGCACTGGCGGCCATCATGGCGCACCTCCACATGGCGGCCATCTTGTGCCCACCCCTCCCACATGGCCCATCTTGTACCCACCTCCACATGGCGGCCATCTTGTACCCACCTCCCACATGGCGGCCATCTTGTACCCACCTCCCACATGGCGGCCATCTTGTACCCACCTCCCACATGGCGGCCATCTTGTGCCCACCTCCCACATGGCGGCCATCTTGTACCCACCTCCCACATGGCGGCCATCTTGTACCCACCTCCCACATGGCGGCCATCTTGTACCCACCTCCCACATGGCGGCCATCTTGTACCCACCTCCCACATGGCGGCCATCTTGTACCCCCCTCCCACATGGCGGCCATCTTGTACCCACCTCCCACACATCACGCATGCGCACACCGCCCCAATACCGCCACAAAACCTACACTTATGACGTCACACCAGGTTCTGCGCATGCGCAGTGAGGCGCTATTACGCCAATTAGGGTATTGTATACTACTGAGGTATAGGACCATCCTGGGAAACCTACTTCTCGACATTTGCGGTATAGGTTGTGGGGTCTCGTTTTCTTAGTCTCGTCAAGACAAACATGATAGGAAGTGTCGCGGAGCGAATCGTTGAAATTTTTGGAAAAAGTTCAGGGAGACCCATATAGTCCCATACTAGGGGTATAGGACCAATGTTTGCCCCACTGGGAAACCTACTTCTAGACATTTGCGGTATGGTTGTTTGGATTTGTTTTCTTAGTCTCGTCAAGACAAACATGATAGGAAGTGTCCCGGCACGAAACGGTGAAATTTTTGAAAAAGTACCATATAGCCCCATATAGACCCATATACGGGTTATGGGGGTATAGGTCCAATGTTTGTCCCACTGGGAAACCTACTTCTATACATTTGCGGTATGGTTGTTTGGATTTGTTTTCTTAGTCTCGTCAAGACAAACATGATAGGAAGTGTCCCGGCACGAAACGGTGAAATTTTTGAAAAAAGTCACCGAGGCCTGGGTAGACCCGTAGGTCCATACGGGGTGGACGTTTTGGGATCTAGGTGGGCCACTAATGGTCCGATGGGGTCGAGTGAGGTATCAATGTGAAGCTCTCATGCAGGAGCACTTGACTACGCTAATGGTTCGTACGTTGTCAATATTCTGCGCATGCGCAGCCTGGCCGTAGTATAGAAAGCAGGCATTTTTGGGGGGGTGTGTGTGTGGGTGTGTTTGGGTTAGAGATGGGCTATTCACGGTTCGAATGGGTCGTGTGAGGTATCAATGTGAAGCCTATGTAATGGAGCATCTGATGCCGTGGATGTGGGGTTGAAATAGGGTCATTCTGCGCATGCGCGGTAGCCAAAGGGTATGGAAATAGACGTTTTTGTGGTCTAGGCCAGCCCCTAATGGGCCTATTGTGTCGAGTGAGGTATCCATGTGAATCATAGGTGGGGGAGCATCCACCTGGACTAACATTCACGTGGTTTGGTGGGTCTGCGCAAGTGTGTGACGTCACTTCCGATTTTTCAGAATGCTGTGAAATTTTTGGAAAAAGTCACCGAGGTCTGCATATAGGCCCATAGGCGGGCTATACGGGGGTATAGGTTCAACCTGGGAAATTCACATACGTTCATTGTGATATGGGCTGTTTGGATTTGTTTTTCACGTCTCGTCATTTAGAACACGATGGGAAGGGTCCCGGAGCGAAACGGTGAAATTTTTGGAAAAAGTTCACCGAGGCCTGGGTAGGCCCATAGGCCTATAATGCATGGCTATGGGGGTATAGGCCCATACGGGGTGGACGTTTTGTGGTCTAGGTGAGCCCCTAATGATCCTATGATGTCGTATGAGGTCTTATTTTGAAGCTTTCGTGGAGGAGCATCCGACTGCACTAATGGTTCGTCCGTTTTCAATATTTTGCGCATGCGCAGTCTGGCCGTAGTATAGAAAGCAGGCCTTTTGGGTGGTATGTGGGTGTGTGTTTGGGGTAGAGATGGACCGCTATGGGTCCGAATGGGTCGTGGAAGGTGTCAAAGTGAAGCTTGTGTGGGGTAGAGTCAGAATGGCGTGTTTTAAAATGCAAGTCGCGTCAATCTGCGCATGCGCAGTTGGTTGTAGTAAGTAAAGTGGCCATTTTGGGGCAGTGCAGGAAGGTATTTGGTGTCGAGATGGACCATCCTTGGTCCGAATGCGTCCTGGGAGGTGTCATTTTGTAGCTCTCGGGGTGTAGACCCCGATTTGGGGGCTGCCCACGTCACCTGTGACGTCATCGGTGACGTCATCAGTACGAGTAGTAGCGAAAGTGGACATTTTAGGGCACTGAAGGATAATATTTGGGGTAGAGCGGGACCATCTTTGGTCCGAATGCGTCGTGGGAGGTGTCATGTTGTAGCTCTCGGGGTGTACACCCCGATTTGAGGCATGTCCGCAGCATCTGTGACGTCATCGGTGACGTCATCAGTACGAGTAGTAGCGAAAGCGGGTATTTTGGGGCAGTGAAGGAAAGTATTTGGTGTAGAGATGGACCATCCTTGGTCCGAATGCGTCGTGTGAGGTGTCATCTTGTAGCAACGCCCGCCAACACCAAGCTCAATGCTTCAACACCCTGGTGAAATAGCTCAGAAGCTCTGATTTTCTAGATATTCCATGGAATTGTCACTCATTCTTCGAAATGCAGTGACGTCCGTCGTTACGCCTTAACAGACCGGAAACAGTACAGCAACAACAACAAGGATGAGACATGAGAGAACAACAACAACAAGAAGTTTTTTCATATAGTTTATTCTCCCCAATGTTACATCATACCCACGCTGGGGGAGCCGCGTTGGGTATATTTACAATTCAAGAAGACTCTTGTCCAATCAGAGGCCACCATTTGCATCTGTCATATTCGTTCCTGTCCGTTAGATGTATTCTTGTCCAATCAGAAGTCTCCATTTCAGAAAGTTCCATCTTCGGCCATGTTCGCTTTGAACCGTTTATTCTAATCATCGTCGGGCAGCCCAGGATACCGTTGAGGCAACATATCCTCAGATAGTTGTTTGTGCATTCTGAGTATCTATCAGTGCATGGGTGAATACATTCACCCGATGGGAATATTCCGTAGTTTGGTCACGAAGAACGTAACATTGGTCACACTCTCCACTGTCCACTTGGTGTTGGGGCGTTGCATGGGGCCCATTCCAAGGGATCCACGCTGTCCAGTTCCTTCAGCATCGTCTCCAGTGACGCATGATGGATAATCGTAAACGGTTGGTCAAATACCTGGATGTTACTGCTCGGGTAAAAGTATCGGACTTGGACTGTCTCCTTATGCTGCAGCACATAACCAAACGCCACATTCAATCTGAAGGCCGTAGTTTGATCTTTGAAGATGGCTTCCACGTAGCTACGTAGACGGGCGAGGTCGGTCAGTCGGAAATTGTAGATATCTTGAATAGGGCGATGACGGTTGAAATAGTGCCGTATCATGGACCAATGGCGCCGATAGATGTCACTCACTGGATGGGCATCCTGTAAGAGATCGCTAGGAACATTTATGGGCTCGTCCAGAAAATGTTCGATGTTGTCAGGCGTATGACTCGAAACCGTAACGGTGGGGTCCGGCTGGATATCCAGGCTCTTCTGAACTGTGGGTATAGGCGGGCTCTCCGTCATCGCATCACCAGTGGCGTTCGTCTCCCCGGGCTCATCTTCACTAGGTCTGACCCTCATGGGTGCCTCTTTAGTGGAAAGTTGTCGCTCATACCGTGGTGATGGACTATGAATCAAACGTTGGTGCTGTCTTAACTGACTGGGTCGTTTGAAGAGTTGACCACAACCGTTACATTGTTCCGTCGTGCCCTCGTGGAATGAGCGTTCGTGGCGCAGTAAATGATCCTCCCGATTGAATGACCGTGCGCAGGTTGTACAAGTATACCGAGCATCGTTGTGGGTGGAGGCCTCGTGGCGTCGTAAATTATCTAGACGAGTAAACAGCTTCTGGCAAGTTGTGCAAGTGAACATATTGGTGGTTGACAGAGTGTCTGATGAAACAGCCAGGCCGCTTCCCTTTTATAGAACGCTAACTGGTGATCTATTTTTAGCACACTCAGTTCAACTATCCCCAAGTCGAGGGCCGAGCCGTGACATCTTCGGTAACCTCCGTGTCTCTTCGGTCACCTCCGTAACGTCAACGATCAACATGTAGACATATAGAGTATGTACGGCATGTTATGGTATTCATCAGTGCATGAGTGACGCATTCAGCCGATGGGGTGGTCGGTCAGCTTGGTAACGAAAAACGTAACATTGGTCACACTCTCCACTGTCCACTTGGTGTTGGGGCGTTGTTGTTGGGCCCATTCCAAGGCATCCACGGTGTCCAGTTTCTCCAGCATCGTCTCTAGCGACGCCCGGTTAATGATGGTAAACGGTTGGTCAAATACCCGGATGTTACTGCTCGGGTAAAAATATCGGACTTGATCTGTCTCCTTATGCTGCAGTACATAACCAAACGCCAGATTTAATTTGAAGGACGTAGCTTGGTCATTGAAGATGGCTTCCACGTAGTTGCGTAGACGGGTGAGGTCAGTCAGTCGGAAATTGTAGATATCTTGAATAGGGCGATGACGGTAGAAACAGTGCCGGATCATGGGCCATTGGCGCCGATAAATGTCACTCACTGGATGGTCTTCGTGTAACAGATCGCTGGGAACATTTATGGGTTCGTCCACGAAGTGTACTTTGCCCTCCACGTCGTACAAAATCTGGCCCGAGGTCTTGTCGTCGGAATTTGACTGTTGAATTAGGGCGACATCATCATCGGCCCTCGTGCGATGGGTGGGAGTTCCCCCTGTTTCGATATTGATGCCTACGGGCTCTTCTATCTGCAAACGTGGCTGCGGAACAGGGTGTCGTGTGCGTTGGTGTCGCAGCAACTGACTGGTCAGTTTGAAAAGCCACGTGTGTGGCGCTGTAAATGATCCGGGCGCTGAAACGACAGTGTACATATCGTACAGTTATACCGGGCGGTTCCTTCGTGCTTGGTAGCCTCATGGTGGCGCAAGTCGTGCAGACGAGTGAATGATTTCGAGCACGTAGTACAAGTGAACATCTTGGTGGTTGACAGAGTGTCTGATGAAACGGCCAGGCCGCTTCCCTTTTATAGCACGCTAGCTGGTATCATGTTCGGGCACCTCCGTGTCTCTTCGGTGATCTCCGTGACATCTTCGGTGACCTCCGTGTCCCGTGTCACGTGACCGGAACTGACCTTTGACCCCGGCGCGCGCGGTGTTAAGGTTTCCACCGCGGTGGAAAATGATACCAGCTAGCGTGCTATAAAAGGGAAGCGGCCTGGCCGTTTCATCAGACAGTCTGTCAATCACCAGGATGTTCACTTGTACTACGTGCTCGAAATCATTCACTCGTCTGCACGACTTGCGCCGCCATGAGGCTACCAAGCACGAAGGAACCGCCCGGTATAACTGTACGATATGTACACTGTCGTTTCAGCGCCCGGATCATTTACAGCCCCACACACGTGCACGCCATGAAGTACCCAAGCGTCCATGCGAAGAATGTGGTCGGCTTTTCAAACTGACCAGTCAGTTGCTGCGACACCAACGCACACGACACCCTGTTCCGCAGCCACGTTTGCAGATAGAAGAGCCCGTAGGCATCAATATCGAAACAGGGGGAACTCCCACCCATCGCACGAGGGCCGATGATGATGTCGCCCTAATTCAACAGTCAAATTCCGACGACAACACCTTGGGCCAGATTTTGTACGACGTGGAGGGCAAAGTACACTTCGTGGACGAACCCATAAATGTTCCCAGCGATATGTTACACGAAGACCATCCAGTGAGTGACATTTATCGGCGCCATTGGCCCATGATCAGGCACTGTTTCTACCGTCATCGCCCTATTCAAGATGCCTACAATTTCCGACTGACTGACCTCACCCGACTACGCAACTACGTGGAAGCCATCTTCAATGACCAAGCTACGTCCTTCAAATTAAATCTGGCGTTTGGTTACGTGCTGCAGCATAAGGAGACAGACCAAGTTCGATACTTTTACCCGAGCAGTAACATCCGGGTATTTGACCAACCGTTTACCATCACGGATAGGGCGTCACTAGAGACGATGCTGGAGAAACTGGACACCGTGGATCCCTTGGAATGGGCCCAACAACTACGCCCCAACACCAAGTGGATAGTGGAGAGTGTGACCAATGTTACGTTTTTCGTTACCAAGCTGACCGACCACTCCCATCGGCTGAATGCGTCACTCATGCACTGATGAATACCATAACATGCCGTACATACTCTATATGTCTACATGTTGATCGTTGACGGTACGGAGGTGACCGAAGAGACACGGATGTTACCGAAGATGTCACGGCTCGACCCTCGACTTGGGGATAGTTGAACTGAGTGTGCTAAAAATAGATCACCAGCTAGCGTGCTATAAAAGGGAAGCGACCTGGACGTTTCATCAGACACTCTTGTCAACCACCAAGATGTTCACTTGCACAACTTGCCAGAAGCTGTTTACTCGTCTAGATAATTTACGACGCCACGAGGCCTCCACCCACAACGATGCTCGGTATACTTGAACAACCTGCGCACGGTCATTCAATCGGGAGGATCATTTACTGCGCCACGAACGCTCATTCCACGAGGGCGCGACGGAACAATGTAACGGTTGTGGTCAACTCTTCAAACGACCCAGTCAGTTAAGACAGCACCAACGTTTGATTCATAGTCCATCACCACGGTATGGGCGACAACTTTCCACTAAAGAGGCACCCATGAGGGTCAGACCTAGTGAAGATGAGCCCGGGGAGACGAACGCCACTGGTGATGCGATGACGGAGAGCCCGCCTATACCCACAGTCCAGCCGGACCCCACCGTTACGGTTTCGAGTCATACGCCTGACAACATCGAACATTTTCTGAACGAGCCCATAAATGTTCCTAGCGATCTGTTACAGGACGCCCATCCAGTGAGTGACATCTATCGGCGCCATTGGTCCATGATACGGCACTGTTTCAACCGTCATCGCCCTATTCAAGATATTTACAATTTCCGACTGACCGACCTCGCCCGTCTACGTAGCTACGTGGAAGCCATCTTCAAAGATCAAACTACGGCCTTCAGATTGAATGTGGCGTTTGGTTATGTGCTGCAGCATAAGGAGACAGTCCAAGTCCGATACTTTTACCCGAGCAGTAACATCCAGGTATTTGACCAACCGTTTACCATTATCCATCGTGCGTCACTGGAGACGATGCTGAAGGAACTGGAGAGCGTGGATCCCTTGGAATGGGCCCGGTTGCAACGCCCCAACACCAAGTGGACAGTGGAGAGTGTGACCAATGTTACGTTCTTCGTGACCAAACTACGGAATATTCCCATCGGGTGAATGTATTCACCCATGCACTGATAGATACTCAGAATGCACAAACAACTATCTGAGGATATGTTGCCTCAACGGTATCCTGGGCGGCCCGACGATGATTAGAATAAACGGTTCAAAGCGAACATGGCCGAAGATGGAACTTTCTGAAATGGAGACTTCTGATTGGACAAGAATACATCTAACGGACAGGAACGAATATGACAGATGCAAATGGTGGCCTCTGATTGGACAAGAGTCTTCTTGAATTGTAAATATACCTAACGCGGCTCCCCCAGCGTGGGTATGATGTAACATTGGGGAGAATAAACTATATGAAAAAACTTCTTGTTGTTGTTGTTCTCTCATGTCTCATCCTTGTTGTTGTTGTTGTTGTACTGTCTCCGTCTGTTAAGGCGTAACGACGGACGTCACTGCATTTCGAAGAATGAGTAACAATTCCATGGAATATCTAGAAAATCAGAGCTTCTGAGCTATTTCACCAGGGCGTTGAAGCATTGAGCTTGGTGTTGGCGGGCGTTGCTACAAGATGACACCTCACACGACGCATTCGGACCAAGGATGGTCCATCTCTACACCAAATACTTTCCTTCACTGCCCAAAAATACCCGCTTTCGCTACTACTCGTACTGATGACGTCACCGATGACGTCACAGATGCTGCGGACATGCCTCAAATCGGGGTGTACACCCCGAGAGCTACAACATGACACCTCCCACGACGCATTCGGACCAAAGATGGTCCCGCTCTACCCCAAATATTATCCTTCAGTGCCCTAAAATGTCCACTTTCGCTACTACTCGTACTGATGAAGTCACCGATGACGTCACAGGTGACGTGGGCAGCCCCGAAATCGGGGTCTGCACCCCGAGAGCTACAAAATGACACCTCCCAGGACGCATTCGGACCAAGGATGGTCCATCTCGACACCAAATACCTTCCTGCACTGCCCCAAAATGGCCACTTTACTTACTACAACCAACTGCGCATGCGCAGATTGACGCGACTTGCATTTTAAAACACGCCATTCTGACTCTACCCCACGACACCTTCCACGACCCGTTCGGACCCATAGCGGTCCATCTCTACCCCAAACACACACCCACATACCACCCAAAAGGCCTGCTTTCTATACTACGGCCAGACTGCGCATGCGCAAAATATTGAAAACGGACGAACCATTACTGCAGTCGGATGCTCCTCCACGAGAGCTTCAAAATAAGACCTCATACGACATCATAGGATCATTAGGGGTTCACCTAGACCCCAAAACGTCCACCTCGTATGGACCTATACCCCCATAGCCATGCAGTATAGGCCTATGGGCCTACCCAGGCCTCGGTGAACTTTTTCCAAAAATTTCACCGTTTCGCTCCGGGACCCTTCCCATCGTGTTCTAAATGACGAGACGTGAAAACAAATCCAAACAGCCCATATCACAATGAACGTATGTGAATTTCCCAGGTTGAACCTATACCCCCATATAGCCAGTATGGGACTATATGGGCTATATGGTACTTTTCCAAAAATTTCACCGTTGCGCTTCGAGACCCTTCCCAACGTGTTCTAAATGACGAGACGTGAAAAACAAATCCAAACAACCCATTTCGCAATGAACGTGTGTGAATTTCCCAGGTTGAACCTATACCCCCGTATAGCCCGCCTATGGGCCTATATGCAGACCTCGGTGACTTTTTCCAAAAATTTCACGGCATTCTGAAAAACCGGAAGTGACGTCACACACTTGCGCAGACCCACCAAACCACGTGAATGTTAGTCCAGGTGGATGCTCCCCCACCTATGATTCACATGGATACCTCACTCGACACAATAGGCCCATTAGGGGCTGGCCTAGACCACAAAAACGTCTATTTCCATACCCTTTGGCTACCGCGCATGCGCAGAATGACCCTATTTCAACCCCACATCCACGCCATCAGATGCTCCATTACATAGGCTTCACATTGATACCTCACACGACCCATTCGAACCGTGAATAGCCCATCTCTAACCCAAACACACCCACACACACCCCCCCCAAAAATGCCTGCTTTCTATACTACGGCCAGGCTGCGCATGCGCAGAATATGCTTCACATTGATACCTCATATGACCCCATTGGCTCATTAGTGACTCCCCTAGATCCCAAAACGTCTATTTTCATATCCTTTGGCCACCGCGCATGCGCAGAATGCCGATATTTCAACCCCACACCCAGCCCATCAGATGCCCCTTCACGAATGCTTCACATTGATACCTCATATGACCCCATTGGACCATTAGTGGCTCCCCTAGCTCCAAAACGTCTATTTTCATACCCTTTGGCCACCGCGCATGCGCAGAATGCCGATATTTCAACCCCGCACCCATCCCATCAGATGCCCCTTCACGAATGCTTCACTTTGATACCTCACTCGACCCCATCGGACCATGCAGCGTATTTCAAGTCTGGGGACTACTTTTTCTCCGCGGAAGCTTTTTTCCGCGACCGCATCACCACCAGACTGCATCACCGCGGATGAATACATTCCCTGCAACAATTGGAACTCTCCTGTGTTGGAGGTAGCTTTTTGGTCATTCTGCCGGAACTATAGTGCACTTGACCTCTGTGACCTCCACACCTCCCCGAGGTCAAAGGTCAATTGGCGTCAATTTCACCTTTCCCTACTACTAGGCGAGTATATATGTAAGCGGTCACTGGCGAGGGGCGAACCCACGCCAGCTGTAGCACTCCGGGTCAGAGTCAAACACTCTAACTACTTCGGCCACGACACGTTCACAAGTCATTCTCCATTTTTAGTTGTTGGGAAAATACCTGACGGCTCGGATTTGCCGACGCCGTTTGCCACAAACAATAAAAGTGGAATGTCATGGCGGCAGGTTGTTAACCGTACGGGTACTAGAGGAGAGCCCACCAGAGTTAACATACCATAAGATGTATCCACTACCTTGGGATTATAAGCGCATATGTCGACCATCGTTCACAATGGCTAATAGTGTTGACCAGATAGATTCAAACCCTATATACAGCCAGTTCATCGGAATATATCAAAAATACACTTAGGTACAACACCTATAGCTTTACAATATACTGTTGACTGTTCGGTTGAAATGAGAGGTTTTGACAAACAAAAAACGTGATTGAGAATTTTGTCCGTGCACAACATGAAGACTCCCGTGTAGACGATGTAAATCACTCAAATTAATCCCAATATTATAGTGTTAGCTATTTGCTGGGATGATGATGAATGTGTTTTGGGTGTTTGTAATTTCTTGCATCATGGTGTCTCTTAACTTCTGTTTTGATTGAGGAGGGATATCTGTCGTTGTGTCAGATATTTTCAACAATGCAAAAAGTGTAGACAATGCTGTGGCTCTACTTTTTCTCGATTTGACCACTCAACCATATTTTATCCCTTTCATTACGTTTCAGCTTCTTGGGGGCGAAGTTTATCACTACCACACGAAGCTCATGATGAAAGACGCTTTTACCGGAGGAAAACATGTCTGGCACCAGGATTATGGGTAAGATATTAATAAAATATGTTTATATGCCATACCATACACTACTTACAATTTCACTTAATGTACTGTCACGGTAGCGTATATACTTACAGTGTATTCACTCATATTCACACTATGTATTAACTGTCATTGCGATAGCACTTCTTGACATCATTTACAAACTGATTTTCAAAGTTACGCACAATATTCAACGTGCTCAATGGGTTAGTACTGGCGTATACCACTTCCAGCGAACAATATCTCCCTATTGTTGGAGGCGACTCAAGTCGGCCCGCGCAAATATCATTTCTGCTGTACAGGGCTATAATACATGTAGGCTGGTTGATTATCTTGTCTTTTAATGAAGTGCTCACGAACTAGAGCTCTCATTTTCGGGATAAAACATTGTGTAACCTCTGTTAAAATACAATTTTAGAATTCATATGCTAATACTTTTCAGTCTTGGTCCTGGCCCTGGTCCTTTCTATATTTTGAATCCTATATATATATGTAGATATAAATGCACACGTGCACACATATGTATACTGCATCATTATCTCTCAGATACTGGTATAAGAATGGCTGCTTGTTTCCCGATATGCTGACAGTCTTCATTCCCATAGATGAGTGTAAAAAGGCTAACGGTTGTCTACAGGTAAGCAGATTCGATTAGATTCCATTAAACTTGATTTATTAGGCATACGTTCCAGGTGATATTCAACCTCAAACCAAGTATGTCGAGATTAAGATGTCGAAGTTCTACCTTACTACGTGAACGAGGCACCGATTAGTTCCACCTTAACTGCGCGAGCGAGGAATTGGTCAGTTTTACCTTCACTGCATCGATCAGTTCTACCTTAACTGCACGCAGTTAGGATAGAACTGGCTGATGCCTCCTTCGCGCAATCAAGGTAGAACCACAGGCCCTCAAAACAGGAGCTCTGGGGATGTGGACGGTGGTATTACGGTGAAGTATCGAAATATGGGGTCTCAACATGATCAAAACCTGACTGTCCATTCAACCCGGCACAGCGAGATAATCGCCCTCTTCTTTCTCAATTCTGATTGGTCAGTCGCGACACGCCTCCGGCAAGAGAGGCCACACACTGATCAGCTGACCAGTCAAAATTGATAAAGAAGCGGGCGATCATCTCGCTGTGCCGGGTTGAATGGACAGTCAGGTTGTATTTTGAATCGCCCGGCAAAGGTATAAAATTGCACAAATTTACTAATTTGACGACGGAAATATATAGAGTGACAATTGTAGAATATGCTGATGTATTTTGTTTGGAAGTAAACCGTTTCTTTCTCGTCTCAACCAAAGTGCGTTTCAGACCTTGGTGTATTTTTACATAAAGCATGGGGTTATACATAGAGACCTCATATTTCTACACTTCACCGTAATACCACCGTCCACAACCCCCAAAACTCTTGTTTTGAGGGCCTGTGGGTAGAACTGACGAATGCCTCATGATCATTCGTGCCAAACCAGCCAATGCCTCGCTCGCGAAAGAGGCATTATTCATTTCTACCTTCTCTGCGCGAAGGAGGGATTGCTCATGCAGTTCCACTTCAACTGCGCGAAGAAAGCATTAGCGAAGCCGAGCAGGCATTGAAAGTAATGTTGTACAGTAGAATGTGCCTTCTACTTCGATAAAGCACTTGTAAAGGGTCAAAGGTTCATCTAAAACTCTTGACTATTGCAAGAAACTACAAACCAGACCCGTACCCAAGGGTGGTTTTCTGAGTTCGGGCGAACCCCCCTTTCGGAAATATTATATATTTTTCTCATATAAATGCCCTTTTTAAACTGAAGCGAGCCCCCTATTTGCCCCTATTCCCATACAGCGAACCCCCTGATGTGCCCTTTTGGAGTGAAGGCGAACCACCCCTCAGTAAATCCTGGCTACGGCCCTGCAAACCAAGGGTAAGACTTTCGATTGAAACATCATGCACAATGGAACGGTTCCATAGCGGAGAACATTGTTTCTCCGTAAAGTTATACACCCTGATCTCCAGAGCGGATCGTCGGTGGATATCAGTTGGTATACCGTCACGGAATAGTGTACCTCAGCTGTGCACATGTTGGAGAGCTTTAGTTTGAGACTTGTTTTCTTTTAAATTTGATTGTATGCCTGCATTGCCATGCAGCAGTGCTCGTTTGGTTATTGACGGGACTTTCTGAACTTATTTATGATGGAATTTTATTTTGTGATTTCTAGATACTGAGGGGTTCTCACAAGTGTGGACGTATCGAACATTTGATGGTGAGTGGGCAGACTGGGGCCGATATGGAGCGAGTTGATGAGATCATCAAGAAACTTCCCCTAGAATACGTGGAAATGGAACCAGGTTTGTGAATAGGGCATTACAGAGGAGATGGTCCATAGTCATTTTTAAGGAGGAGAGTGTTAAAAAATGCCTGTTTATCTGATGTAAATATTCCAAAATGTTGCAAACATACCGTACTGAAGTTTAAAGTACAAATATCTGTGACTCGGGGATTTATGCAAATGAGTTTTGTCACCGAAAGTAACCAAGTTAATTAGCTAAATGTATAAGTAGTAGTATAAGCGTATTTCAAGTATTATTTTCCAGGGAGGTAACTCTCGGTTCCCCTTTTCCCGCCAGGGGGCGCCACCAGTCCCGTATGACGTCACTTCCGGTCTGGGTGAATGGAGCGTGACCTGTGAACATGATAGGATATGTACTGACCTGTCTGTGGGGTTTTTCCACAATGTCGTTCACCTCCGGGTCTTTTCGGTGACGTCCGTGTCTTTTCGATGAGGTCCGCCATCTTCAGAACATGATAGGACATGTACAATCTCGAAACCAGAGCTATCCGGTCCTGTCCTCCCTACTAGGCTCTGGGACGGCGCTCAGCACTACGATCGGTCATTGGATAGCACACAAAACCCTAGAATTTAGAACATAACGAAAGCGTATCTGTGGAGATTAAGCCAACGTCCCGACGTCATGGATGTTACGAGCGCGTCTGAAAGATGACGTAGCCTACCAGAACTCTTTATGCATTCTTGCGAAACATTTTCTATTCTGACGTCATGACGTTATGACACTGGTCATTAAGATGACTCATGACTGACGTTTTATAAGGAATAGGATATGTTCCAATGGAACCGGAAGGGGCCAAGTGAAAGAATTTTTCAATGTATTATGGGACCAATTTTCAGTGAGCGTCGTCCCAGGGGTTCATCGAAGCGGCCAATTGTCCAACGAAGAGCGACCCCTGGTGGCGAGGTTGAGGACATGTACTGACCTGTCTGTGGGGTTTTTCCACAATGTCGTTCACCTCTGTGTCTCTTCGGTCAGGTCCGTGTCTCTTCGGTGAGAGTATTATACAATATACAGGCTTGTATGGGGTATGGGGATGGTCATTTTTGAACATGATAGGACATGTACTGACCTGTCTGTGGGGGTTTTCCCGCCAGAATTTTGCTGTCGTCTGCCGAACACCTGGCTCCCCGAATTGCAACATTGTTGCACGTTCGCTGCAATGTTGCGGCCACCGTGAACACCTGGTCTGGCGTCTGCGTGAGTGAGCTCACGTGCCGAACACCTGGCTCCCCGAGATCAAGGCATGTCCAGACTTGTTCTGGGTTGTACAGCTCTGCCATGCAGAGAACGGGTACTAGGAATGCATATTAAATCTATAGACAAACTGTATGGAAATATACGTTTTGGGGTCTAGTTGGGCCACTAGTGGGTCGATGGAGTCGTATGAGGTATCAATGTGAAGCATTCGTGAAGGCGCATCCGACGGGCTGGGTGTGGGATTGAAATATCGTTATTCTGCGCATGCGCGGTAGACAAAGGGTATGGAAATAGCCGTTTTGGGGTCTAGGTGGGCCACTAATGCACCGATGGGGTCGAGTGAGGTATCAATATGAAGCATATGTGAGGGGGCATCCGATTGGACTAGTGTCTCGGTCGTTGTCAACATTCTGCGCATGCGCAGACAGGGAATTCTGGGAAAAGGGTGTGGAAATAGACGTTTTAGGGTTTAGGTGAGCCCCTAATGATCCTATGGTGTCGTATGACGTCTTATTTTGAAGCTGTCGTGAGGGAGCATCCGCCTGGGCTAGTGTGTCGTTCGTTGTCAATAGTCTGCGCATGCGCAGTCTGGCCGTAGTATAGAAACAGACGTGTTGGGGTTTAGGTGGGCCACTAGTGGGCCGATTGGATCGAGTGAGGTATCAATTTAAAGCATACGTGAGGGAGTATCCAACGGGCTGGGTGTGACGTGGAAGAGACGTCATTCTGCGCATGCGCAGTAGAGAAAGTGTATGGAAATAGACGTTCTGGGGCCTAGGCGAGCCACTAATGGGCCGATGGAGTCGAGTGCGGTATCTATGTGAAGCCTATGTGAGGAAGCAACCGCCTGGAGTAGTGTCTCGGCCGTTGTCCACATTCTGCGCATGCGCAGGCAGGAAATTGTGGGAAACGGGTGTGGAAATAGACGTTTTTGCGGTCTAGGTGGGCCACGAATGGTCCGATGGAGTCGAGTGAGTTATCGAAGTGAAGCATTCGTGAAGGGGCATCCAGTCATGGATGGGTGCATGTAAAATTAGGGGAATGACGTCACTTCCGGTTTGGCCTTGGAACATGATAGGACATGTACTGACCTGTCTGTGGGGGTTTTCCCGCCAGAATTTCGCTGACGTCTGCGCCTGCAGCCGGTTATGCATGAGGGTCTGTGTGAATGGGGTGTGACCTGGGAACTTGATAGGAATGCATGTACTGGCCTGTCTGTGAGGTTTTTCCCGGCCCGGCCCGGCCCGGCCCGGCAGCGCGCGGACTACTCCGGCCGCAGCGCGCGCGCGCGCGCGCGGGTTCTCCGGCCGCCCGCGCGCGCGAATCATCACCGGAAGTGCGCGGATGAATGTCGGGTCAAAAGGTCACATCCAGATCCAAGGTCTCCCTTTGGGCAAGGTTCGGCAACAATGTTGCGGCATCGATATACAGAGCTTGAATCCAAAAAGGGGATTGTAAATTAACCTGGGAAGGATGGGCAGTTCCATTTGGACCAATCAGCGGTCGAGAAAAAGATCCAATGAGCGATCGATAAAAAGAACCAATGGACGGGTACTAGAATTTCGCTCACGTCTGCGCCTACATCCGGGGACTGGAATGCTTCCGCCTACGTCTGCGCCTACATCCGTGTTCTTGTACATCCGGGTAATGTTTTCTGGACATGGATGGGTTACCTTTGGCCCCATTCTAGGCCACTGATTGGCTAATACAGTGTTCAAAGCCAGTTTCATGCATAATGCTCATATAGAAAACACACAAGACAGGGTTTTTTGGTGAGATCTCATTTTGTTTTTTATTCAGTAACAACAACAACGTGAGAACAACCACATGAAAACTCAAGCCCAGAACAGGGGGCTTTACGTGAAAAACTTAAGCCCAGAACAGGGGGCTTGTACATTGAAAGAACTTAAGCCCAGAACAGGGGGCTTGTACATTGAAAGAACTTAAGCCCAGAACGGGGCTTGTACATTGAAATGATGGGCGGCCCAGTCATATACGAGTACATCGCGGTCCTCGGCCTTGGGGTACTCGTCAAACATCTGTACGATGGTAGATAAGGGTCTTCCCTGGCATCGATGGTACAGGTAAAACAAGCAATATTGTCCGCACACGCTACTGGTCAGGCTTTGCAACGTTTCACTGTTCCAACACCACGTCTCTGTGCCTTGATCCATGAAGTCTGTTAAATCGGGATGGAGGGGTGGCAGGCCGTACGGGTCAAAGTACTCGCCCTGCTGTTCTGTCAAGTACACGGCCACCCAATGTTCACCGGGCCGATCCATCGGGTCCGTGTTGAGAACGTAAGCAGCAGGATACATACGGTCTAATGGGAACACATCTCGGGCGAACACCCCTTGAAAGACCATACGTGTCCCTGGGTCATTCTCCAGCACGGTGGTTATCTGGTTTGCATCCATGTTAGGTGGAGAAGTCACACAGGACGTTGCGCGCCTTGTCCACTTGAATGATGTTGTCAAACTCGGCGTAGCAGATCACATTGACGGTGGTCCCGAGGGCTCGTGCAAAGTGGATTTCCAACCGTAAATTGCCTTACTTGGCCAGGGCCAGCTGATGGTCGTTCTCTAAGGTGGGGGTCAGATCGAAACAGAACAACGTGTATCCGTTCGCGTAGTTCTCCAGACTGATCATATTCCCTTCGTTCTGGTTGATTTGACCGGTGGCTGTAAACAGGCTCTGATAGACTCGAATGAAATTCCTGCGCCCAAAGTTCGGTGTTAAGGCCGTGGCTGGGACCTGTTGTCCATCCACATGCAGGGCCACAAAATTGATGCCGAAATGTTTCAAGTCAAACAGATTCTCTGGGTAGGTTCCGCTGAAACTGGTATTTTCCACACAGGCCAAGATCAATCGCTTGGGTAGTTCCCCCAGGAACAGGTTTTCTTTGTTGGTGCTCATATTTCCAGCAGGCACAGAGAACACTTTGGTTTGTAGACGTCGGATAGGGTACTGGGCTGGTTTTGTTTCCAAGGCTTTGAGGTGTCCCAATTGAACGGTTGGATTCGGTTTCACTTTTCGGACATACAGGACTGCGTCTTCGATGACAATCTTATAGTCAGCTGCATGCCCGTCTACGTTAGTGGCCATCAAGGCGAAGGTCGGAGGCGCCCGTATCAGTCGGATTTTGATGGGGATCTTGTTCAAGAGGTACCGGTCTTGCATGAAAATATCTGCGTGTAGTCGACCCATGAGATCCACCGAGGCGCCGTTCGCAGTGAAAGCCTTCCGTTTGTTATATCCTTCATTGTCCACCGTGTCCATGTGCTCGGCTGTGTCCTGGTAGAATAAAGCAGCTGTCAGCTGAGATTTTTTAGCCTCTCGTCCATACGACAACAGTGTCTCGATGTAGGCTCGATAGGGGTACGCGTTGGTCGAGTCACTGATGAGTTTGTCGCTGAGAAAAATATCCACCTGTTGAAACATCGAGTGCAGCCAGAGATTCGTCGGGCCCATCGTTGCAGCTTGGGTGATTCTGGAGCCATCCCCATTGACGACCTTGGCTTTCACATAAAAGTACGTATGGGCTAAATCCACATAGGCCGTATCCGCAATACTGATGGTGAACTCGATGGGCCCTGTTTCGTTGATGCTGGAGAGCGGGAGATGCTCCACCCATAATTCTTGTTCGGCACTGGTCTGTGTGGGCGGCACGGTCCAAAAAATCAAATTCACTGTTGGTGGAGGGGCAGGACTCTGCGTGGATCAAGGACATGGTTAAGAAAAGATAGCCTGGGTTTTCGATGTGCGTCGTCGCTGGGTCGGTCGTCGACTGGTGCGTGGTCTCGGTGGTACAGGTCTTTCATTCCCTACGGTGCGTTATGCTTTGCCCACCAAGACGCCCCCCGCTTCTTTGGCCCGCCGTTTCAAGGCTTCTTTGGGTGCCGTACCCCCAAGACATCACCGGCCACTTGCAGTCCACTGCGTACCGCTTGTTTGCCGATCGCTTTTACTCCACGCGTCACCAAGGGCAGGAACGTTTTGACGATGCTCCCGAGTATGTTCCCCAGCCCATGTCCTCGGGAAGGCCACCCCCGGCCTGTTGGGCATAATAGTCCATAGTCCAGCTGCGTGCATCACACTCGTAAGGGACCTTCATTATACAAAGTGGGGAGCACGTGCTTGTCGAAAATGAAGTGTCAGCACCACTTTTCCTCGTTCGAGTGCCACCGGTCGTCCCGTGTCATCTCTTATATCCACCGTGATAGTGTTGATATCGGTTTGTCGTACGGGTAGGTAGAGCATGTGAGTGAAACTGTGGGTGACTTGATCTCCATACGTCTTTTTAATGGGGACCACCCATAACAGAGGTGTGTTGATATCGCCCACGATGTGGTTGTCGACTACGTCCGAGTAGACGTAGAGTCCGTACATACCCGACTTCATATCCATCGGGATCTGGCCATGGTCCTCGGATGGACCCGTGTAGGTTGCGTGAGCGAGACCCAGCATTTGCTGTAGGATAGGACTCAGTACGACACTCACGTTAGCGGTGAGGAGGATCTGTGCCTTGTCGTTGTGTGCGTTGTAATCGAAGTCCACGTGATTCTTGAAGGGAAAGGATTTGATGGGTTTTGAAACATTCGTGACCTCCCGTAGAGCCTTATAATGCAACAGTCTGGTCAGCCCCTGCATGAACTCGGGGGTATCGTATTGGCCTTCGGGGAGGGTGAGTCGGGTATTTTTGCCTTCGTAGGTCACCTCGTACCACACTTCATTGGCTCGCACGTTGTACCACGAGTAAGGGTATTGGATATCCACGAGCCCACATTCCCATCGTCCAGGTAACTGCAACGGTTGCGGTAACTGGGTGACGTACTTGGCCAAGGTGTTGTCAAGAAACACATCCAGCGAACTGTTACTGGGTAGGGTGAGGTAAAACATGGCGACTGCTGTTGGTTTTAATAGGTGTTCCAGGCCTTGGGCGGTTGTGTCCGGCGTCGTGTTCGTCGCGGTGACTTGCTACGTGCCACGGCTCTGGAGATGTGGGGTGTCCTGATCAAGGGTGGTTTTTTAAAGGTCTGAAAAGAAGATGTCCGTTGTGGTGGTGGTGTTTTGGGGGGTGACTCCGGTTCCCATTCGGCTTCCCAAGAAGGTAGTGGGCCACTCGGCGATTGCTGGGTCCGCTGCATAAAGGCCCAGCGGTGGGGATTCCCCACCAATTCCTGTGGTACATGCATGTCTTTCAAGCCTTGAGCGAAGACCTCCCATCCTCGAGGATCCGTGTGCGACCTGCGTTGAAGCATCAGGTCATTCACTAAATCCGTCATGTGGGTCCCGGGGACCACCTGATTCTGTACCAGGAGTTCGCCTTTATCATTCCAAGTCATGTTAGGATTCTGTTTCATCCGTTGTAATACCACGCCAGCTTGTTTCTTGAATGATGCAGGTACACTCTTCAGCACTTCGTCTTCCCCCCACTGTGGGGCTGTGGATGGTACCCCTGGTAATGGCGGCTGTTGGAGCGGTGCTGAGGTCGGCGGTGTGTCGCGTGGTGGTGGTGGTGGTGCTGGGGTAGAGAGGGTTTTGTATTGGTCCATGAACGTCATGTACCGTTGAAGCGTCTCATTGTACCGTTGTACTTTCTCACTGTCGCTTAACCCCGGTCTCTGTAAGATCTGTTGCATCTCTCCATCGAGGGTGTTCATGGTCTTCACCGTAGGTGGGGCAGGGTAGGGCGATTGAAGGTTTTCAAGGAACCGTGGTTCGACGAGGACCATTTTTTTCGTGTGGTTCATAGTCGGCCGAAGAGTCCACCCAATACTGGACCCAACACGGAAGCGGCCAACGGTGCTAAGATGGCCCCGAGAAAGCCGCCTTTCTGTAACACCTTTTTCTTTTGTGTTTGAGGGACCCGCTTCTGGACTAAGGTTCGGAGACCTGTCTTATGCTTGGCCAACTTGGTCTTCTGAGCCGGAGTCAGTGGTACGTTGCCTTTTAACAAGTTGTACCCGATCTCGCACAGACAGCGTACAAGGTCAGGGTCCGCACCGCGTACAATGGTTCGGACTAACTCGGGTGGGGCCGTCTTCAATACACGGAGCGTCGGAGCGTGCTTCCGTACTCGCGCAGACATCATGTACAACTAATACTAGAACCCACAACTCTGCTCTTTTTATCTACTTCAGAGAACAGAGACAAAGTCAACCATGCTGTGGTATTAATTCTTTTTATTATCCCCATCATCAAACACACACTCCAGCTGGGGGAGCCACTGTGGGTGTGTTTACATTATTTTTGCACGTACACGTGGTGGGTCTCTCCGGGAAAGATGCCGGTCCGTAGTCGAAGGTGGTCGGGGGTGGCTTGCTTGAGGTCGAAGAGCATATACCCGTGCTGAGAGGTTGTGGCATCTTTAAAGGCTTCCAACGCAAACGGTGTGCGGCCGGGATACATCTGTCTCACCAGGTGCAGCAGTTGAGTGGTATCTCTCGGGTTTTTGAAGACCACCAGGTAGTGGGCATTTAAGCTGATGTTCCCATGTTCTTTGTTTTTACTGAACAGATTCTGCACAATGTAGATGATGCTGAGCCGTCGATGGTGGCTGCCTTTGGTAAAGAGTTGGGTGACCCGCGCATCCGTCTCCGCCTTGAGATCATCCAGAACCACCAAGGTGTCGGGTTCCAAATCGGCCAGGTTGGCTAGGCCTTCCACGAACGTGATGTGGGGCATTGCTGCATACGCTTCCTGCCATTCTCCGTAACACCACACGACTCGAGCAATAGGTGGGGTGATCATGCTGTCGGCGTGTTGAAGGAGCTTCCTGACGAAGTGCGTTTTGCCGGAGCCTGTCGGTCCTGCGATGACGCAAGTGAAGGGATGCTGCCACCGAGGGTCCATGGTTCGAGCTGTATGCGCTGTCGTGGTAACCCGCTTTTGTAAATTTGGTACGAGTGAACTGGAGTGGTGGTGGTGGGTACAACGTCGGTCGTCGTTGTCTGTTCAGTGTGAGGGATGAAATCCGGTGGGTTTTCAGACGTAGTGGGTGTACTTGGTGTAGGTGTGGAGCTTGGTGTGGAGCTCGATGGGGCTTGTACACGGGGTGTGGTGGTGACTGGGTTCGATACGGGGTTGACTGGTGCTATCTGTAGACCGGTTTCACTGGTGGCTGGTGTTCTCAGTTGGTTAAGTAACGTGCTGACATAGGCCACGTCGTAAAACACACCTCCGTTCAACAAACTCAGCAGGGTTAACAGTATCACCACAAAGCCCACTTGCGCTTTGCGCGTTTTGGGAGACGCTGTGTTCAGAGGCAGCTGCTGTTTGTCCATAGCACTGTGGTCGGACGTGGAATGAAGGATGACGGCAGTGGTGTCTGGCTTTATAGACGTTTCACCTGGTTGGCAGCGACCCAGGAATTGAAGGAATTGGGCCAGCCTTGCCATTTGACGAATTGAAAGAGTTTGCCACGTCGACGTTCCGTTTTCAAAATCTGCTCCACCGTGTAGTAGTCTTGCTGTGCTTTTACGACAGGCTGTAATTCTGTCTCGTAAAACGTCCCTAGCAACGGTTCCCCTTGAAGATCTTCCAGTTCATAGACTCGCTGCTGTCGGGGTAGGCGCCGTTTAATCAGGAAGTGCTCATCGCTCCAGTTGGGCAAGTAACTTTTCTCAAATTGACCTTTGACTTTACTGATCCGTACACGGTCCCCGACCTTGTACACCTCCTTCGTCGTTCGCTGCGATTGCCTGGGGTACAAGACACGCCGGACTTGGGCTTCATTGTGTTGGGTCACGGTAATGGGGGCTCTTTCTATACTCCGATGATAGGCTCGATTGTAACCCCTCACAAGTTTCGGGAGAACATCGATGTACCGCCTTGTATTCTTATAGGTGAAATATTTATACATACGGCCTTGAATGTCCTGTTGAACCTTTCCACCACGGAAGCCTTGGGCTCGTTGTACGTATGGTAGAAAAACACCTTCTGTTTCTTGAGAAAGGCTTGGAACGGTCTGTTGAGGAATTCCGTGCCTTCGTCGGTTTGCAAATACAAAGGTTTGCGCCCGGTCTTGAAGATGTCTTTGAACGCCGCTATGAGATTCGCCCCCGTTTTCGTCCGGATGGGTAACACTCACGCATACTTCGATAGTTCAAATGGAACTGCCCATCCTTCCCAGGTTAATTTACAATCCCCTTTTTGGGTTCAAGCTCTGTATATCGATGCCGCAAGTAGTTCCTGAGAAATCGCGATAACAAGGTTTCATGGGGAATCCAAGATCGCTGCCTGGTGGCCATATTGGATTTTCGAATCAGACAAGAAAAGGTATCTTGCACAACTAGACCCCAAGGGGAACCTGTGTACCAAATTTGAGAAAGATCAATGAAGTAGTGCCTGAGAAATCGCGATAACAAGGTTTCATGGGGAAATCCAAGATGGCTGCCTGGTGGCCATATTGGATTTTCGAATCGGACCAGAAAAGGTATCTTGCACAACTAGACCCCAAGGGGAACCTGCATACCAAATTTGAAAAAGATCCATAAAGTAGTTCCTGAGAAATCGCGATAACAAGAATTGTTTACGGACGGACTGGCGGACGACGGACGCCAGACGGACGGACGACGGACCACGGACGAAAAGTGATTTGAACAGCCCACCATCTGGTGATGGTGGGCTAAAAATGGAACAGAACACTGCCCCAGACATCGAAACGTTGTCTGTTCATTTGGGTTCAGGGAGTGTCAACTGAACGAAAACGTTCAGGGGGACGAAGAAGTTCATCAACTCCCCCTGCCTCCTCCTCTCTCCCGATACTTATTCGATAAGTTCAACAACAGACATGTCCGTTTAGAACCCATAATATTCATGGAGTCACTGAAATTGGCATTTGTAGCCAGAGTTCCAGAGATCCTACAATCGACACGTAAACATGAGGCGTGTCAATCTCAGTAAACTCAGATATAATATCACGGAATATTATATCTGAATTCAGAGCGCTATATAAATCCCGTGCGAATTTGAAACTACCTTTGTTAGCCAATCAGGGGGCTAGCTTGGTGAAGCAATTTCAAAATCACGCCCACAGTAATTACACACGGTAGCACGTGGACTAATATATAAATTTTATCGGGAAACAGAATTCAAATATGGCATAATTTCCAGACAGTGTGCGTTGTAAACCGTAAAGATGAAAGAGTTTACTCCCGTCGAAAAGTCTGGCTTTGTTAGGGGGTAGAAAATATCAAAAGATTGTGCCGTGCCAAGATGTTAATCTCCGTTAACTAAACGTCAGTCACTGTCAGAGAGAAAAAGCAGAAATTGTCGTGCTTGGCTTATTATGTGATCTCGTAGAATATCGGCGAACATTTCGCACGAAGTTTTCATAGCGTTACGTCTAGATGGTATTCCCCTGATTTACCATCTTGGTTTACCTAGATTGGATGAGTGTTGAAAGTATATTATTTCTTTCAGATTGCACCCCTTGTGGCTCCAGGTTTCGACCTGGGATGTCGTCGTGCACACCCCAGGTCATGGTAAAAATAGGCCTCGGCCAGCTTGTCGTAAGAGGCGACTAACTGGGGGTACAGGTGGGGTTCCCGGATGCCAAAAGATATAGGACCTGAAATATAGTTAAAAGCGATGTTAAACCATATTCACTCACTCACTCTTTGAGATTGTACGAATCGAGTATTGTAATCAGTAGTGTAAAAATTGGGCCCTGGCGCCACATAAGTATGAAAAATATAAGAGATCATGTGGGGTTGTGCGGTTGTAAGGTAGTGAGTTGCGGGAGTATGGGATGTTGTAGAGTTGTGGGGTGTGGAATGTAGACTATGGAAGGTTGTTGGGTTCGAGTCAACCAATCAGATGACTCACTTATACGAGCGACATGTTTGATCGCGTGGTAACAGCATCCTGACACGGGGAGAGGTTAAAGTGAACTCCAATGTTATGAAGAGCGATCAGTTAGTATATTCGAAATACAAACCAAGGAAGGGACTTAACTCGGCCTGGTAAACGTTTCTGATGTTCTCTTGCAGGAGATGGGCTTTACTTCCATTGCAACTTGCTCCACACCAGTTCACAAAACAAAAGTCCGAATCGAAGGTGGGCATTCCTTGTGGCCTACAACAAAGCAAGTAACGACCCGGTATACGAACACCACCACCCAAAATACACTCCACTACTTAAGGTCAGTGGACAAGGCTCCTAAGGCTGATTCGATTTTCGCTGTGACACTTCAGATTAATCTAAATTAGTTTTCAGCATTTTATATATTATGGCCTTAGTTGGGAACTTGATCAACTCTATATACGTACGGTAACATTTATTGATCAAAAGTTAACAATGAAATCCAGATAAAAGATTTGTCTGTGATCGTTTGCTCCCATATATCAGTAAGGTGATCGGTAACCGTTTTCCCAAAGCTATTTTTACTCCAGAAGTCGATGGTCGATCTAGATGTCGAGAGCCTAACATTGTTTGGCAGCAGACATAAAGTTAAAAGATATTTCTCCTCAGTGAGCTTGATATTTATTTCTCGCAAACGATTGAAATCGTCAGTTTCTGTATAGATATCGACTCCCGATAAATTAAGCCACAGATGCTTTCGACGGGCTGAAGCTCCGTCCGGGTAGGCCTAAAAGACGTGCGGACGAGTTATCCACGTTCAGTTCAACTCGCTCTGGCACACACAAATATGCGCTAAAATAACCAGAAACACAGATTTACTTTTAGATGTTCTAACTGGAGACAGTGGTAAAGGATATGTTTCCTTGAAGGACTAAGTTAGATTTGTTTTAACAGTAGTCCGTAATCCGTTCCTACATTTTCATTGTATGCGTATTATCTAGGATGAAACCCATCATGCGTACCAAATTTCCTTTTTACACCGGACGTATCCAAACTATGTGATTGTCTTTTCCCGTCAGGTACCTGACTCCGCTGTCCTCGCCTGTGATGACCTCAGCTTGTCTGGAAAAGGCTTCGTTGATCCCAAATCCGACAAAACTGTCAAGGGTGAGAAGTAGGTCGAGTGTCTCCAACAACGTTCTTCAAATTCTACAGATGATATTGGTGTGGGATCATTCTTGGATTAAATACGATGCAATATGCCATAAGCTGAGGTGGCCGAATGGTTTAGAGCTCTTGGATTTACTGCTATCGATGTGGTGCCAAACTCTTGAGGGCGCGAGTTTGAGTCTCACACGAGACTGACCCATCGAAAACGATTTGTGATTTACCGTACCAAAAAAGAGTCATTCTAAAAATAACTGAATGTAAACTCTATATACCATTGACATGTACATATTCCAATGGATTTGGATGCCTATAATTTCTCACTGATTAATAGAACTTCATGCATAACCAAACATTTACAATTCGCCTCTTCCTCAGATAAACTGTCAGCTTCCGATTGTTAAGGTTGTTACGTGCATGGCAACTTATTCCACGCCATCCTACGAAGTATTGGGATCAACATCATTCGCGACTGCTCGGCCTATTCCGTCGAAGTCATAGTACCTCGCGCATTAATGGTGTAAGGATTTTACAACTCGCAGTTGTAAACCGTGATCCGCCTCACGTGAGGCACATCACATGCTACAGGATGTGTTTCCACTCACATTGTCCTCGTTGTATTTCTCCCTTATCAGGAGATAAAATATATATCAAAATGAAATGGACATTCCTTTGATTCTACCCGCGAAGGATCTCTTCTAATTTGAGGTGTTTTCCCCGGTTTTTCTTCTCGAGCTGATCTCCATGGTAACGGAAGTCATACAGCTGACATGCGCTGTTCGGAGTTTCGGCGTGATACTGTGCTTTCAACATGGATGCCAATATGGATTCCTAGCAGAGCGAAACGAGGTACTAATGTCCTACATTGTCCGAGACCGTGTCGAGTGGGATCAATATACGAGATGGGACCCCTGACTCGTGTCCACACATTATTCTTCAAAACCAATGAGTGTTACGATGTAGAATCCCTGCCAATTTCTTTATTCATATAGTGCAGGTGAGACTTTTTTGGTAGAGCAGTGAATTGTGAACAGTTAGTAATTTACGAATGCAAATATTTTACCGAGCTTAAATCGAAATCTGCGTAGTTAAATCGATAATAGCTCCAACTGCGCATTGCGGAAGTTCAACTTCCCATTGCCGAAGTTAAGGTGTGCGTAAACTGACGAACGAAATGCCAAAATCACCTCGGAGGACGCGGTTTCACCTGGGACAGCGATCGGCATCTGCAGCTTGTGATAGTACAAAGTACTCCGAGACAAATTTGAGGTTCAGAACAGTCGCCATTTTCTTTGATACTCGTGTTAGTGATAGGCGAAGAGGTTCGTATTTCTAGTTCAGACTGAGGATTGTTAATGGATTTGATCGAGGCTACAAAGAGAAAACCCTGGCATGTTATGCTGATTTCATAATGTAACGTTCTTGCGTTGTTTTGAATTATCCGTATCTGTGTTGCAGTTGAAGTGTTTTTATTTTGTTATTGATCAAAAACGGAAAAGTCTTTACAACAACAACAAAAACAACCATACTGACCTGCAACTATGAAAGTGACTAAGAAGAAGAATAATTGTAAATTCACTAGATTAAAACAGCGTTTAACCGATAAAAGAAATAACAGACACTGAAGGAAATTCATATCTGAATGCGACTTCGATACAAAAGAAACACATACAAATACAGAGGGATACGGCCTGTCTAAACAGGTCACAGATATAGACAGAACTCTTTCTGGAGGTGTAGCCTCTTAAAAAGCACACTGATACAGAGAGAATAAAATCCAAAACTCACAAAACAGAAACTGAAAAACACAGATGGATGCAAGATTCACTTCGTGCTACTTAAAAAAAAATCTTTGAAGCAGCATGGAACCAGACACCCTCCATCCACCCTATAAAACACTGAAGACAGCACACAATTACAACACATATAAGGGAAGTGGGAAGAGGTGCCGACATACACAAGACACAGGCATGACGCTTACATGGTGCAATAAAGGCTTGATATTACAGTGCTAGACATCACCTTATCAAATACCTGTTGCTTCTCAGCAAAATGCATTGAAGCAACACCCAAACCACCCGCCACACAACAGTATATAGGTATTCCAATGGATAGTAATTGTGCACTCCTTTTGGCTGACATATCTGTTTTCTTATGGATACGGATAGATGCAGACGCTTTCAAAAATCTATCATTTTAAAGCCCTTTCCCTCTCAATTATCAAACGCTATATAGACGATCTTTCCGCTGTGGATAATCGTTATATATTTATGACGCAGTAAAGGATGTATATCCTCCTTCACTGGACTCGAAGTAAACTACAGATAGCCCCCAACGCCACATCATATTTAAAGCTTTATCTCAATAAAAAATAATCGGGCCATCTCTTTCATGGACTTTACTTGCAAGAGAGTTGATTACAATTGCGGCATCGTTAATTATCCTTTTCTGAACAGTATTATTCCAGTGGGACATATGGCGTGTACATATCTCGCCTAGTAGCATTTACTAGATACTGTGTAAAATGTGACGATTTTAATCAACGTCACAAAGCATTATTGCAAACACTTATCAAACAAGGCTATACCGCCAAACCCTTCCACTCAAAGTTTTTCAAATTTGGCGATACAAATCGTACGCTGATAGCAAAATACGAGCGTAGCGTGCAAGATCTGTGGCGTTACGTTACGTAACTTGTGTCTAATTCCGATTATCCCGGGACTAGGGGCCATATAAATCCATGTAATTCAAGATCATGATGGTTTACATATGAGCAGTCAAATTCAAAGCGTGACTGAGATACATCATTCTCTAGATAACGAATTTAATACGAAAATCATATGGATTAAGACTATTGATCAGCGATGCGAATACGATAATTTTGAAACATCTTGATGTCTTGCCGACATCAATGAAAACATTACCGCTTCTCTCTTGCAGGAAACTAGCCTATGTTTATTTATACTATGATTTTTTTTTACTGTGGTGCTAATTCTGTTATATGAATTTGGACTTTGGATTATGCACTCGGGAATGACGGACTAGACGCTTGTATTATTGTATATTATAGGTATAGAATAGATCCTTGATATGATTGTACTGTAATGAATGATAATGCTGTTTTGAAGGACATATTCCGTAGCAGGATAATTTTTCTATGCTGCGTAACTGAATATTGCAAACGTGTATGCACTTTCGGTAGACGCCTCGCATTAGAAAGTTCTGTTGGCCTGCCAGTTGAGTAACAGCAAGCGTCACGTCTCATATTCAATATTCAGTGGTCGTCCATAAATGAATTTCCTCATCAATAAACGAAAAACCTCTTTTGTACCAATTCCAAATGTGTATGAATTAAATTAAATATAATAAACCCCAAGATGGTTTCTTACAAGAGAGAAGCGATCAACAGCTTACAATGACGAAGATGTGATAATGTTCTTTCCACAAAATCCTAATTACTGACCATAATTCTTCATCCAAATGAATTTTCAAGGATCTCAGACATCCTTTGATTGCGACTGTTCATTTTAACACAATTGGAATGTAAAATACTTGATATTCAAACGACCCCTAAGCGGAATCACACACCCTGTCGAATTATATGTCATTATGGAGTGCACTTTATTACCCGAGGTAGCCAGCAGGGATATCCGTCAAGAGACAACGCAGAAAACTGGCAGGCAAACAGTGAGTGGGTCGAGAAGAAGGCCAATTAAAGAGTGTCCTGTCAGCAATTTTTCACGAATCATAGCAGATCTAGAGAGTAAAAGATGGTTAAACTTCCGAGCTGCATTGCATGAGTTCGCATCCGGCTTCCTCCCCTTATCGCTGTTCCAGATGCAATATACTTGGACACCAGGCGGAAACATGCAGGAGAGTTGATCATGAAACACTGGTACGCAACTTGCTTTTACTGTAATAAAATTTACCGGCCAGTCCAAAACTGGCATTTTCAAGGGATTAATGGAAAAAATGGAAACAGTGCAAATAGAAATGAGCAAGGAAACGGGTATACCAAAACCACGACAGGCCAAAACAAAGCTGGGAACAACGTTCTTTAAACAAATAGGGCCCGCCGGACGTTATAAATGAGTTCACTAATCTAGTGGGCATATTAGGAAACTATATACGAAAGAAAAATTGACAACACATTTGTAATTTACCGTCGTATGTATTATTTTCCCGAAAGAAACGGTCGATTGTGCAATATGTATGCAGGTAAGCAATTACATATGTTGGCTTATTTCCAGTGTGATCATCACTATATTTACAGTGAAAATGTTGTCAAATGCTTGGAATTTGGGGATTCCGGTGTAAATATTTCAGCCCTTCCAGAGTTCTATTTGATAAACAATCGTAAATCTTACTTTTGTCAAAGAACAACAATCAACGGAGAGGTAGTGAATTTTGTATGTACAGCTCATCTGGGTATTAAAACTGGTCGAGAATCCATCAACGTCAGGTAAAAATCATAGATGGATTGGCGCACCCGGTTGTCTTGGGTTTTGACTGTTAGATGCAAAAATCATCCGGCCAAGTTAGTCAGCAAATAATATCCCAGTGGCCTTGCTGGCAAACCAATCAATGATAAAACGCATTTGTATTGATTGTAGATTAATGAATAAACACAACACAATTGGCCTTGAATGACTTGAATCGTCCAGTAAAAGTAAGAGATATACTACATTTTGGCATTAGATTTACAATCATGTTATTGGTAAGTTCAAATGTTGTTAACCTAGCATCTAAAGATAATACAGCGTTGATCAGCTTCGACGGCATATTCCTATATTTAATCGCATGCCTTTTTGGCTTTAACGCCCCAAGAACACTTTAACGGTTTGGGAATTCAGGATTACGCGGGTTAACGTGGAAATCGTGCTTGATTTATATTGACATACTGTGTTACTCTAGAACTCCAAAAAATCTTTCATAGGCTGCGAACCGCTGACCTAAAGTTGTAAGCGTTCAAGTGCAGTTCTGCACAACGGGTAAAATATTTGGGAAATGTTGTGTCAGTACAAGGAATGCAGGTAGACACGCCAAATGTTTTCCACCTCTGCTGATAACCGGAGCTCGATCCTTCGTTGGAATGGCCAATTACTAGCACAAATTTATTGGCGGCTCAAAAGAGTCATGTGTTATTCACTGGGAAATCTTTTGAAAGCTCCCTGTGCCCGCGTCATTAACTGTATGGACTACCATCCGTTGGTGGCGGTCTTCAAGCAGAAGTCCGCTGCAAATGACATTGCAATGTGAGTTTTGATGCTAAATCAGTACAATTACGATGTGGAGTCGTGTCAAACTCATTGGACCGTAGAGCGGCAAAACCGGTTCTAGCAAAGAGATAGAGCCCGACATGAACCCTTATTTGGATGTGATTAAGACGCATAGAAATACGTTCAAACCGAAAGGAGAGAAGAACATGAGAACTTTCAAACCTGCGCTCCAAAGAAAATCCTGTTCGTTCAACCTTAGACATGATTATTGGAGAACAGTTACAGGACAACTCGCTAACTGCCGTTATAGAATATTTAGAGACGGACAGAATTCCCCATGACGACAAACAAGCAAAAGGAGTATTAACAGCCGGGCATCATTTATTATGACGCAAATTCCCATACGGTCCGTGTTTGCTAGCTCTTGCTGTGTGTCAAGATATAGCGTATTTTCGGTTGTAACGTCCAGTGAAAATAATCGAAACATCCCAAGATCGGCTTTTCGTGAAACGCAACTACTTAGACAAAGGACTGGACATATTGATTTACCTCGAATCCTGAATGATCCAGAGGTACGCAACGCTGTGTCAAACTATTTTAAGTTCACAGAACCTTCTTACATTTCATATCAGTATACTAAATCTATAGCCACCAAAATATTCAATTACTGTAATGCTATCAACTTAGGAGTTTGACTGGAACTTATACACGCCAGGAGGCTATAGTTGTGATTGTGAGTCGTGGAACTTTATCTGTACACCATGCAAACATATTGTAGCGGCCCAGGCCTTCATATATCTATTTGGAATATTTATTCATGCAAACCTGTTGTGCCGCATGAACAGGTACAATAAAAGCGTACCTGAGATACAACACATATCACGAATCGCTAGATTCTTGGTATGTACTTTAGAATAGGTTAACCAGAAGACTATTCTGTGAAGTCATGTGACGCAGTCAGTATGTCGGCACCTCTTCCCACTTCCCTTATATGTGTTGTAATTTACTCGATATTGGAGACGTTTTCGGTCATATATTTCGTGTACCTGTCAAACTTGAGAATGTCGTTGTTGTAATTTGCTCACCTTTTCAGTCGAACTCGGAAGCTGAGAAGTATATTTTGTCCCTTCTTTGGCACATTATTCTTACGTCTTAATCATCTATGTATCACTAAGACATCGTTGGAGTAACCGCCAGTTCTTTATAACGTATAAGTGCACATATTTAGAGCTTCGATTCATCTCCGCGATGGTTGAAAACTTCGTCTTTCGGCCATGCTTGCTGGTGAAAGAGGGAGTCGTCGGCCAGTCGCGTGCATCTCTTGGGGGTGTGTTTACGCTGACTTATTTGATTGGTTGGTCGATCAGCTCGGAATACTATAAATACCGGACATTTTCTAGGTTAGGGGTTCTCCTGCATTTTTCCCGTTCATTTCGGATGTATATGTACGGAGACAATTTCGGCCCGCAAACCAAATTTATCGTAGCTCCAGAAATGGCACAACCCGCCTCTGGTTAGTTACATCTAAGAATAGGAACCATGATGCAGTTGTTATTCCCGTCTGTGGAGACACCATCATGTGATCTTATTAGTATGTAAACAGGTCAGGATTTCTCCATTGCGTCATCGCGCACGTTGCTCCAAGTCGTGAAATTATGAGACGTCTCTTGGAAGTTTCTAACGATAGCGCTCGATAATAGTTCACCAAGCCGATCATCAAATTGAAGCTTGAAGTTGAATTTAGACATCTTCTCAAAATATTTTGGCAATTTATGTAGACGTTTCACCACATAGGGAATTTGTGGAGGTCTCCGTTTTCTGAGTAGGGTGCCAGATCCGGTGCAGCCCATTCCGTAGACTCGTTGCACCGAATACGGGGAAATCCATGCGGGGCAAGCCTTCGCGAGTTGCACCGTTTTCGAAGTAAGCCTAAATTATGCAACCTGCATGCATCCAGTCAGTTTAGTGCTGTTATTTGCACTATTTTCGGAGTACTGAATCATATATTTTTGACACCCGGTAATAGGTACCATGCAAGCTCTGTGGTGCCGGATTTGGCACAAACTTAACCAGTCATGCAGTGCCGGATTTGGCACAAACTAATACCTGTGCCAGATCCGGAGTAATACTAATACCTGTGCCAGATTCGGAGTAATGCTAATGCTGCACCGGATTCGGAGTAATACCCATTATAGCATAGATGAACCAAGTCCATTCCATACTGTGCCAGATTTGGCACAATGAGTTCTGCGCAGATCATTCTATTGTTATGTATGCTAACTGATATCGTACAGTACATACACGTATCCTAATATACCCATATACAAAATTTGTACATTGGTAAATAAAATTGTTCCTATTGTATTTCACCTGAATCACAATCTCCGTTATCTTTGAGTTTGTGTTTTGTATCTCTAGTTTATTACTGTCTCACGCGAACCCAGTCCATGGTTTACAGAGTACCTAACTCTGAATGTGATGTGTCTGCCGTTTTCTCGTAAGCCTCCGGAGAGAATTCACACACCAGTGAGATACACTGAGTGACAGCGAGGGTAGCGCCTTATAATATTGTGACTGGTAACCTTGATGTGGTGAGTGATAAGGACCTAAGATTACTCCTGATAAAGGGACCTAAATATAGAGAGCCGAAAAGAATAAATCTGAAGGCCGACCAGAAGATAGTCCTGTCTGCTTTGGAACAGTACGTTATTGTTTGGTCTAAGCGAGAAAAACTTTAACTTACAGTACTCGCTGATTGGATGAACCTCACCAAGAGCAAGGTCGTTGAAACAATCCGCCATACTGACAGAAGTACCAAGCAAAATAAGTACTGAGAAACCTCAATTTCTCCAGAGTAAACATCTCCTAGTTCCAGCAGACAAAGCTTCAAATAATATAATATTCATATGTAAATATTACTACTACCAGGTGCTGGTTAAAGAATTGAGTGTAAACATATCATCATCAAATACGTCTACTTTCTCCCAAACTGCATGTACTGGAAGATTTATTTAAAAATCACAAAAGTTTTCTCAGGGAAAGAGGTAATTGTCTTCCAACCAATCATAACGATATACCAAAAGTATACTGGACTCCCAAAATTCATAAATCACCATACAAAGCTAGATTCATAGCTGGATTTAGAAGCTGCACCAGCAAGCTTCTTTCAACCCTGTTGACGAGGACCGTTCAGGAGGTAAAAGCATTTTGGGAAAGATATTGCGCCACTATTTCTAAAAACTCGTTGAATGTATGTGGATATTGAATGTCTTACGGAAGAACTTGATGCCCGTTCCTTCTCATTCACCAAACGCTATATAGACGACCTTCTCGCTGTGGATAATCGGTATATAAATGACGCAGTGAATGATATATATCCATCTTCAACTCAATCCTGTGTTAAAGTTAACAGTTGAATGTACTGGCAGAAAAGGTGCCAGTACATTTAACTGTAAAAAAAAAATTGCACCGTATTTAACAATTACCGCTTTTTAACAGGCTTTAAACTGTAAAATGTCGCACCTTATGTTATAATTACCGTTTGCATTCATCTGCAAGTTAGGTTGCACTGTGATGTACAATTATCGAATTTTAAACTGTATAATTACGTGGAACCGTTGTCTACAATTACGGGTTCCACTTAAACGTAGGTCACTGGAAGGCCGAAATGGCCATTGCTCGTTCGCGTATTTCAGCTCTTCGTGTTTGCAAATGCGGTCACCACAAATTTCATAGATAATCACGGGGGAATCTGTGAAATTATTTCCTGAATATACGATTTAACTCCAAGTCGGATAAAATCAAAACCAAACCGTGTTATAAACCGAAAATTAAGGTATCCGCCGCTTCCCTCCCAGTGCGTGTTCTGATTATGCTCTGAATATTGTCTCGTCCAACGCAGCAACCTCGCCACCAGGGGTCGCTTTAGGGAGGACAGGACCGGATGGCTCTGGTTTCGAGATTGCCAACGCAGGTGTCGGATCACTCGACTCAATCTCGGACAATGTAGGACATTAGAACCTCGTTTCGCACTGGTTAGGAATCCATATTGGTATTCATGTTGAAAGAATAATATCACGCGGAAACTTCGAACAGCGCATGTCAGCTGTATGACTTCCGTTACCATGGACACTGATGGAGATTAGCTCAAGACGAAAAACCGAGAGAAACACCTCAAATCACATTCTTCCCGAGTAGAATCAAGGGAATGTCCATTTCATTTGGATATATATTTTATCTCTCGATAAGAGAGAAATACAACGAGGACTATGTGAGGGGAAACACATCCTACAGCATGTGATGTGCCTCAAGTGCGGCGGATCACGGTTTACAGCTGAGAACTGTAAAATCCTTACACCATTAATGCGCGAGGTATTATGACTTCACGGAATAAGCCGAGCAGTCGCGAATGGTGTCGGATGTTCCCTGCAACCTCCTTTCAAAAAAACAGGAATTTTATGAGACGTTTGTGAGCAGTTCATCCATTTCAGTTGATGTCATCTGAAATATCACAGTTCATTTGACAGATTAATGTGTTTACGGTTTAATGTACTGTAAACTCCAACATACATTTACTGTGAAATAACCGTACTTTATAACAGTGTATGTCAATGCATTATATTTTACAACCGTTTCTGAATGAATAAACTTGCACTGACTTAAGAAATTGTTAAAACATACATCGTTTTAGTGATATAAAGAATGTAAATAAAAGTTATTAACAGGAATCGAACCACGAACGCTCACTTTTCATCTAAAATACTATTGCTTGTTAATGCAGCAAAGCATTGTGCGGCCTAAATTAGTTTACAGACGAGTCTGCTTATCACTAATGGTCGGATCCAGAAAAATGCTTACCTAAAGGCAATTGCTTTTCCCTAACGGATTGCCCTTTCACCATAAGTCTTTGAGTGGTCTTGCCAACGTACTGTTGGCCACACTTCTTACAGGAAACTAAATAAATACAGTTTATAGTGGAACAACTAAGATCAACATACGAGTTCACAGAATAAGAATTACCAGTTAACGCGAAACTAAATGAAGCTGAAGTATTAAAGAGTGGAAAGGTGGGCCATCCACGGTTTCCTCACTTCCAGTAATTTTAAAAGTATTACACGTAGAATTCGGTACTAAACAATCTAATGCTGCCATTTTATAGTGCTGTTCCACTGAAACATCATGCCGTAGGCAGACATGACACCCCACTCGGTCACATAAAACTGATACCAAGCGAACCAGTCCTTGTTCTATCCTCTTAATGCCGAGTGTAAGCGAAGAAGCAACAAGTTCCATTTTCCAAGTCCTTGGTATGACCCGGCCTGGGATTGAACCCGGTACCTACCGCTTACAAGCCCGACACTCTAACCATTAGGCCACCGCAGTGCGGAAGTAAACATTATATCGATGTGAATGTAAATTTTACCGAGCTTCAAGCTCCTTTCTCAAGTTCCGAGCTGTAAAGAGCTTCTAGTTCGAGACATTATCTCCCTTACCATGAATATGTGTGGAAGTAAACATTGTATCAATGTAAAAGTAAATAGTTAATCTAATTGAAGGCTTATATTCTCGAAGCTCTGTAAAGTTCAGAACTCGATATGACCCGGAGCTCGAAGCTGAGTAAAGTCCGGAACTCGGTGAAGTTATACCGAGTTTCCAGTGTAGTTACCAGCGTTGGGAATTTAGGAAATATCAGTCTTAGGAACTTTCAGAATGCTGCCTTGGTTATGTATAGAGTTCAGACATTGAAGCGTGTAACTAATTTTAACAAATGCATAGAATCGAATATTTAGGGTTTTATCATACATTCATAGACAATCATATCAATATATTCGTGCGTAATATACAAGCGGCTTAATCACACTCTGTTCGCATAGTCCATTGTAATGAATCAATTGTGATAGTCTTTTATAATTGCTGCCATATAACTCGACTGCTCAGGCGATATTTTACGACAAACGTCCCTTTTATAAGCGCCTAGTATCAGCAAACGTCCGCCGTTAATGATACCATCTTCAAATACTGAATCCGTCACCGTTTTTTTTAGGCTACCAATGAATTCGCGGCTCCTGTAAGGACCTCCTATATACCGTCGTCGCAAACGGTTCACTGGTTGATATCATATGAATAGGTATCCTCGTAGCGGACAACTCTGCCTCTCGATCTTTCACTCCTGTTTCAATACCATGCGCAGCTAGATGATTCTGACAAACGATATCTTTCTCGAGGTCTAAATCTCAGTCTTCATGCCAGTGCGGCTGTTGTATATTTAATGTGTGGATTTATAGCGTTGGTCACATTTTGTGTAAGAGTCTTTCCCATGTGGAATAATACGAGAGGTACAGGCTTGTACACGTCTGTAATGATATGACGATGGGAGGGAAATGACGGCTTGAATCCTTTTTTCTATAGGTTAACCCGTGAAATGTAGTGATTGTGTATACGCGATTGTGATTCCTCCTGGAACATTTGGGTATAGAGTACCTATAAAGATGGCGTACATCGTCTTGCTCGCCATCTTACCCACTGGTTTACCCGCTTTATCCGCCAACTTACCCGTGGGTTCACGCTGCTTACCCGCCATCTTACTTGCGGGTTAACCCTCCTTTCCCACATGTCGTCACCTGTACCCTTTTCACATTTCAAAAGTGGCGTAGAACTGTCATTTCACCACTACTGAAAGGTAAGAAAGTCATTGGAAAAAATGTCCCGTTCCATATGTTTCTCTCACGGAAAATATTCTTAGATGATCAGTAAATCAGGAAAAAAATGTTATGACGGTCTTACCTGGGTTAATAAATAGGAGCCGGACATTCTTTCATGCCGGACAATCTTTCCTGGTACATTTACCGGTACTTCAATATTGCTTGACGCCTGGGAGTGATTCATTCTCGGTCCCCAGAACAGTGACTCGATCTCAATCAATCTACGCATCCAAGGGAGTCTGGGACGAACATGCAGGCCTATTTTCCCAACGCGTGATTTTGATACACTGGCATTAAACGTGGACACGACATAATGCATTGTAGCAGGGTAACTTTCTCGGTGAGCGAGAAAAGACCCTGACCTAGGCTGCCCAGTATTTACGTTCCGTTCTTCAATCCCAATAAATGAGAATAGTGTTCTGTCAAGGCCAGATATTTTTACAACATTTTCCAAACTAATGCGAGTAGAGATGAACAAACAGTTATTTGAGGGTTACGGTATCTATAAACTACCGGTACCACTTAAAAATAAAATAAGAGAAATGAAATCTAAAATATTGATCAATATAGATACGGTACCCAAAAAATAAGTACATTTTCGCAAGGTGAAGCCGTTTCCTCATTTATCTCTCCAAATTGTAATGGAAGATGATAGTATATAAATCATGCCGTGTTTGATAATTGTTCACAAACTTTGTTAGTGTAACGTGTACGAGCAGGACCAGTCGTGGTGTTTACGAGAAAACGAATCAATAACCGGGATTGCCCACTGGCATTCTGGCCGTCACCGTCGTTAACCCCTTCACTAGTGGAGATCCGGGGCTCGAAGAGATGATCACAACCCTACAAGGATGACTGACGCTGATGTAAAGCTCTATTATGGTATATTCTGCACAAATAGTATACGCGGTTACAAATAATAGCGTAGAACCGCGTGGCTTAGACAGAATGTCTAAGGAGATGTAACGTTAAGATATTTACATATATGTACAGACCTAAGAGAGTGTATGCAAATAAACTTGATGTATATATACACGTGATGTGAGAGGATGTGTGCACACAAAGTTAACGGATACGTACACTTGGTGTGTGCATATAAAGTTAACGGATACGTACACTTGGTGTGTGCATATAAAGTTAACGGATACGTATCCGTGGTGTATATGTGGATAATAGAAGAGAATGTGTGCAGTTTAAGCTTGATGTTATATGGCAATAATATATATATGAGAGTGTATGCATATAGCTTTATAGTTAATATAGTGCTTTATGTCTATGCGCGATAAGGGCGGCCTGGCTGCTGGCCCTTCTCTTCTGGGGATAAGGGCGGCCTGGCCGCTGGCCCTTCTCTTCCTCCGTCGTTGGAACGTTACGGATGTAACGCTCTCTCCAGGGATGGCACCCCGTCGTTGGAACGTTAAGGATATAACGCTCTCTCCAGATACGACACCCAGTCGTTGAAACGTCAAGGCCCGTTGGAACGTTACGGCGGTAACGTTCTCTCCAATATATATATACCCTCAGGCGTTGGAACGTCACGGCAGTGACGCTCTCTCCAGAGACGTGGCAACCCGGCGTGTTCTTCACCCCCAGTCGTCGGAGCCTGACCCTAACTTGTCAGCTCACCAGTCTGCTTCCCGCACAGGTAAGTATAGCCCAGCGTCTCAACCCTCACGGCTGCTGCGACCCGTCTATAGACACGCCTGTGACTACACAACTTCACGACGATCTCTCAGGTAAGTATCACGCACCACTCACTCTCCGTGACCGTCAGGACAATTACTTGGGTATATATTGTTTTACCATTTCATCTGGTACCGATGAAACATCATTACTGCATGTCAACTGTCGTTGGCGACCCTCTGCGACCCTCTGCGACCCGGTCGCAAGCCCTGCGACCTTTTGCGACCTTTGGCGACCCGGTCGCAGGTCTGTAGATTTCCCGTTTAATCAATGTTTCTCGGGAAGAGAAATCTGTCTGAGCTGTGCCTTGTCTTTTCTTGACTGTCTGTAACTTGTATCTTGTCTTTGACCTTGTCCGTTCTTTACTGGCTGTAATCTGTGCCTTGGCTTGACTGTACAGTCTGTCAATCTTGTTACCACTTTTACATCGGTAAAACGAGGCCCGCCTGCACCGTATCTTGCCTTTACTGTGCGGTCTGTGATCTGTATTTCTTGTCTTTTTCTGGGTGGGCTGTGCTCTGTGTATCTTTCTTTAATGTGTGATAAATACACATATCCTTCTTGTGGGATCCGTGGTCTGTAGCTTTCTTGACTGTATAATCTGTGATCTGTATGTCTGTACTTGTACTGTACTGTTTATGATCTGTGGGTCTTGATTTTCTTGTAATGTGTGATAAATACACATATTCCTCTTGGTGGAATCTGTGTTCTGTATCTTTCTTGTGTGCTCTGTGTGCTGTATCTGTAACTTGTCTTTGGCCAGCTATACGCCGTCTGTGTAGCTGTCTGCGACCTTTCTTGCTCCCAAAGCGCCCGGCCCAGTTTATCGATGTTTCCCGACGAAAAATGGCTCGCCCGCCTGTGTCTTGACTCGCACCGCCGGCTGTAATACTGCGACCGTTTCCGTCCCGTATAGCGTTGCCCGGCTGTCTGCGACGAATAAACAGGCTACACGATACGTTGGAGGATTATGGCAGGGGGAAACTTGGTTGATTCCTCTCTGTATTTAGTGCAGTTGCATATTTCTGGGGGTGGAGGGAATCCCCTGACTATTGTCATATACCGCTACACGGTCAAGAAGATCAACAAATATTGTGGCTTTAGTCCCAGTGCAGCGAGATAGCACAGCAATATTGTCGAAATTATCAACCTACTGGTATAGACCTGAAAGCCCTATTTTATACTGAAGTTGGACCATGCAAGTTGCCTAAATGTGCTACAGGCAAACACATGTCTCATTACAGTATTATAGAATACCCCCAACTACATACAACACGCCAGTCGGACGTGTTCCCTAAATTATGCACACCGCGCAAGAATTTTCCACATAAAAGGCAACACCTATCTCGCGCTGGTAAGCGAGAAACACGGGGAAATGCATTTTCACCCACTGGCGCTCCCGAACTGGCTCTTCCATCCTTCCAGCGGTGACACATTCCCCTCCGATTCGAACGGTCCAATTACAAACGGTTAACCGTTACACTGCCCCCGCCTTTCCAAATCATGACGTCCCCGTCATGGCCGTACGGGTCCCTCCGTCCAGGGTGACGTTACAGTTCCAGTTGTACAGTTCGAATCAATTTAAACAAAACTGCTCGCCAATTACGGGCCATCAGGGCCGGTGAAATCACAAGGCGGCCGCCCTCCGGCGGTCTGGCCGGGCCACCACGACATTAGGTCCACAGATCTCCTTCATAGAATTACATGGGCGGCTAGCAGAGCCGCCCCACGACATTAGGTCCACTGGGCTGTGCGCGCAGCTGGAGGGGTCGGGCTTTCCCCCTCTTACGGTACACGGGCTGGGACGCCAGCACGTAATCGTGCAACCTACGAGGCTTCACCACTCGCCGACCGCGGGTCGTCGTCGCGTGTGTGGGGGCTGCCTCACCCTCGGGCCCGTCCTCCAACTCGCTGTCCGGCGTTCCCCGCGGTTCCAACTCGAATTCGCCCTGCCAGGCCGGCGGCCGGATGACGCGTCCACTCCGGCTCGTCTGGGGCTGGCCTATGGGTGGCTGCACGGTTACCGGGTGGGTCACGGCGTAAGGCTCTGCGTGAGCCGTTTCCGGTCCCTGCTGGTCGCCGCCATCGTCACTGTCGCTCTCCGACGGTGTATCGTCACCCTCCACGTCCAGCCGCGGATAACATGGTTTGACCCGGTCAACATGGACGACCTGTCGCCTCCCGTCGTCACTCCGGATCCGGTAGGTAACGTCCGACAATGCCGCCTCCACCACAAACGGTCCCAGCCACCGGTCTCGAAGCTTCCGTATCTGTCCTGGCCGGGTCACTACGGTATGCAGATAGACCTGGTCTCCGGGGCCGAATCTTTGCGCCTTGGCCTTCAGGTTGTAAAGGCGCTTCTGCCGTCTCAGGGCCTTCCCACTATTTTCCCTCGCATCCTCGTGGACGTCGACTAAGTGGTCACGAAGGTCCCCGACCCACGGCACGGGCTCCGTTCTCTCACTCGGGGGAGCCCCAACTGTCAGGTGAGCTGGTAGCGTCACCTCCCGGCCAAACGTCATCATATTCGGCGTATACCCCGTAGTCTCGTGTGCTGCTGCACGGTACGCCATCAGGGTTAGCGGAATATACACATCCCAATCCTCGGGGTGGCGGGCGGCACTAGCATGAAGCATCTGACCCAGAGTCCTGTTGAACCTCTCAACTTGGCCGTTAGACTGCGGATGGTACGCCGTCGTCCGCGTCTTCTTCATGCCGAGGATCCGGCACATCCCCTCGAACACTTTGCTCTCAAAGTTCCGCCCCTGGTCCGAGTGTATCAGGGAGGGGACACCGAACCGGCTGACGTACAAGTCAATCACAGCCTGGGCCACCGTCTCCGCTTCTTGGCCCGGAAGTGCAACAGCCTCCACCCACTTCGTGAAATAGTCACAGATGACCACAATATGCAAATTTCCCCTCGTCGTCAGGGAGAGAGGACCCATCAAGTCCACGGCGATACGTTCTCCGGGGCATCCCGTCATCATCCCGCGGTGCTGTCCTCGGGGTTTCTTCCCGGCCTGCTTCCTCCGACTGCACGTGTCGCAGCTCCGGCACCACTGTCGAACGTCACGCTGCAGGCCAACCCAGGCGTACGCTTGTCGCACCTTCCTCAACGTCTTGAACAGTCGGGCTGTCATGACATTCCTTCAGTATCCTCTTTTGAAGGGCCCGCGGGACCACCAGTAACTTAGCCTTCTCCCGGCCTCGCACGTCAAACCAGCGTCGCACTAGGAGGTCTCCTTCCAGGGACAAGGCGTCGTAGGCTCCCCACAGTGCTTTCGTTACCCCGCTGTGTTGACAGACTAGGTCCCACCGAGGTCTGGTACCAGCCTTCACCCATTCAATCACCGGAAGTAGCTCGGGGTCTGCAGCTTGGGTCTCTGCAAAGTCCTCGTTGGGTGGAGCTATGGTCACAGCCCGGGCCGCCGCCGTCTCTCCGTCTTCGGTCTCGGAGGAACGACCACACTGCTTGCACGGACGTCTGCTCATCGCATCAGCATTCTGATGCTTACGCCCTGGTCGGTGGACGATGTCAAATTGATAGGTCGACAGAGCTTGGATCCACCTTGCGAGTTGGCCCTCCGGCTCTTTGAATCTCATGAGCCACCTCAAGGACCCGTGGTCGGTGCGCAGTAGGAACTTCTTCCCGTAGAGGTAGTGCCGCAACGACTTAACGAAGTGGACCACCGCCAGGAGTTCGCGTCTGGTCACGCAGTATGCCTTCTCAGCCTTGGTGAGGACCCTGCTGCCATAGGCCACCACCCTCTCCTGTCCGTCGACCTCTTGGGACAAAACGGCTCCGATGCCCCATCCGCTGGCATCCGTGTCCAGGATAAACGGTTTAGACATGTCAGGCATGGCCAGGATGGGCGCCGCTATCATCTTCTCCTTCAGGGTCTCAAATGCGACCTGACAATCGTCGGTCCACACGAAGCTCTTCTCCTTCTGGGTAAGTTGATGCAGGGGCGCTGCCACGGTCGCAAAGTCTTTGACGAACCTCCGATAATAGTTACACAATCCGAGGAAACTCCGTACCTCGGTCTGGGAGACTGGGGTGGGCCAGTCTCTCACAGCCTGGACCTTCTCCGGTTCCGTCTCGATACCGGCGCCGGACACGACGTGTCCCAGGTAGGTGACTTTTCGGGCGCCAATGACACACTTGGAGGGTTTCAACTTAAGCCCATGAAGTTGTAGTCTCTGGAACACCAACTCCAGGTTGGCCAGCATCTCGGTGAACGTCTTCCCGAACACGATGATATCGTCGAGGTAAATGAGGCACGTCTCGTAGTGCAGAGCGGCCAATACCGCTTCCATCAGGCGTTCAAAGGTTCCAGGGGCGTTGCACAGCCCGAACGGCATAACGCGGAACTGGTACAGGCCTTTCCGGGTGGAAAACGCGGACTTGCACCGATCTTCAGGCGCCAATT